>RHLP01000070.1:0-19893 GCA_003719405.1 Aspergillus incahuasiensis
CATCTACGCCAAGGGGATCCGCGAGGCCGTGTACGGGCTTGCGCTGTGTGGGCTGGCGAGGGCGGAGGGGGTGGACAGTGAGCCAGCGCTACGGGTGCTGCTGTGTCTGGCTGCGCTGACGAGCGTCGGCGATGCGGCGGTCGTCCTGGTCTTTGGGCGGCGGAACTTCCAGATGGTGGCGTTCCATCTCGTGTCGGCGCTGTATCTGGGCGTGGCGTGGTGGGTGCGAGTCCAGGGTCTGGGGGAGGGGGCGGGGTGTGTGCAGAAGGATCCGCTGGAGGGGTGCACGCGGACGTGGACGGACGCGCACAGTCTGCATATCCAGTGTGCCAGGGGAGCTGTGCAAGACAGTTAGGTCATAAGCGAGACACCGGACCCGAGACATCCGCTGCGTGGCGTGGCGTGGCCTTGGGGCGGATGCGTGTGCTGACGCGACGTCAGCGGCGCTGAGACAGAGGCGCGGCCAATGAGACATGTCCAAGACACGAGGCGTACTCAAGCTCCTCAAGCCTTGCAAGCCGTCTTGGCTCGGGTATCGGCACGTTAAGGTTCCTTGTCGTGTTGGAGTTGGAGATGGAGATGTCCTACCCCGTCTCCGTACCGTAGCGTAGCTGGTCACCCCCGGATCCCCACCCCCAGATTTTGTGCTAGGGACTGTGAACTGTGGGGTATAGAGATGTACACTTAATCTTAAATGAAGCATTGGTGTTCAGGTGCCAAGTGCTGGATATTGCTTTTCTGTAAGCGGAATCGAATGGCAGACGGCTCAATGCGCCAGCGTTGTCGGTCTGTCGGCTTATTCTGGTTCGGTCTTTTACGAGGAGATTCAGCGAGGGATTTCTCTGGCCAGACTGGAACCCAATCATCTTTACTGGCTGCTTCCATCCAAGGAAGTGATCTGCTCTCGCTCATTCTACCCCAGAGACCCCAGAGCCAATTGGCGGGATTTCACCCTCAATGCTACCCTGTCATCTGGTGCTTCCTTCAAGGCTCTGCTGCCAATCGGAGATTTGCTGCAACCTCGAACAACGTGGGATACGATCCATCGCACATGTCTGAGACCTGATCAGGGGTGCACCAGGTCGGGCTTAAAACGCTCCTTTCCCCCGCCGTTCTCCTGCCCCCCGGATTTGTTTGTCTTTAACTCCACTGTCTGGATTAGAGCGCCATCAACATGGGCTTCGTCTTCGCGAACATCTACGTAATCACGACCATCGCCGTAATTGGCGGTGCCCTGTTTGGCTTCGACATCGCCTCAATGTCAGCCATGTATGCCTATCCCCAGCCAGCCCTTACAGACCCCTACATTACTGACTGACAACTGCGCAGCCTCGGCACGCAGCAATACAAATGCTTCTTCAACCAAGGCGGGCTCGACGCGGACGGCAAATGCGCGGGCCCAACATCCAGCAACCAGGGCGGCATATCGGCGGCCATGCCGGGGGGCAGTTTCCTAGGCGCGCTGTGCTCGGGCATTGTCACGGACTGGCTTGGGCGCCGGCGCGCGATTCAGGGTGGCGCCGTGATCTGGTGCATTGGCAGCGCGATTACCTGCTCCTCGTTCAGCATTGCGCAGCTTGTTGTTGGGCGCTTTATCAATGGTGTTTCCGTTGGCATCTGCAGCGCCCAGGTGCCGGTGTATGTGTCGGAGCTGGCGCAGCCGAGTCGACGCGGGACGGTTGTTGGCGCGCAGCAGTGGGCTATTACGTGGGGTGTACGTTCCCTTCTGTCTCGTTAGAGGGATGTTGCTAACAGCCACGGTTAGATCCTGATCATGTTCTACATCTCGTACGGCAGCAGCTACATCTCCGGCCCGACGGCGTGGAGACTCCCCTGGGGACTGCAGATGATCCCAGCGGTCTTCCTCTTCTTCGCGCTCTTCTTCATGCCAGAGAGCCCGCGGTGGCTAGCAAAGAAAGACCGCTGGGAGGAGTGCCACGAGACACTAGCCCTAGTGCACGCAAAGGGCAATCACAACGACCCCTTTGTGCAGACCGAGCTGCGCGAGATCCGCGAGATGTGCGAGTTCGAGCGCGCCAACGCCGACGCCAGCTACCTGGACCTGTTCCGGCCAAACATGATCAACCGCACGCACATCGGCATGTTCACGCAGATCTGGTCGCAGCTGACAGGGATGAACGTCATGATGCTGTACATCACGTATGTGTTCGGGATGGCAGGGCTCTCGGGGAACGCAAACCTCGTTGCCTCGTCCATCCAGTACGTGATCAACGTCGTGATGACGGTCTTCGCCCTGATCTTCATCGACCGCTGGGGGCGGCGCATCCCGCTCCTGATCGGGTCCACGCTCATGATGACATTCATGTTCGCCAACGCCGGCATCATGGCCAGCTACGGCAAGCCCGCGCCCCCGGGGGGCGTCGACAACGTCCCCGAGGAATCCTGGGACATGTCCGACGCAACCGCGGCAGCAAAAGGCGTGATCGCATGCACGTACCTGTTCGTGGCCAGCTACGCGCCAACCTGGGGCCCCGTGTCGTGGATCTACCCGCCGGAGCTGTTCCCATTGCGGCTGCGTGGGAAAGCCGTGGCGGTGACGACGGCGTCCAACTGGATCTTCAACTTCGCGCTGTCGTACTTTGTGCCGCCGGCATTTGAAAACATCCAGTGGAAGGTGTACATTGTGTTTGGCGTGTTCTGTGCTGCTATGACAGTCCATGTGTTCTTTCTCTTTCCTGAGACGGCGGGCAAGACGCTCGAGGAGGTCGATGCTATGTTCCAGACTGATGTTAAGCCGTGGCGGACTACGGTGCAGTATCGCGATATTCGGAATATGGAGCGTGGTGGTGTTGGAGCCAGGGCTAAGGCGCTTGGGGAGAAGGATGTCGGGTTGGAGAGGGAGGAGAGGGAGATGTGACTGCGTGAGGGTGAGCAGGGGTAGGAACAGCGTGTTGTAAAGAAGGGCTACACAGGACATTGCAGGAGTAACAATAACTGCCACTGCCAAGTTAAGGAGCCCTGCTTTACAGCCTTGCATATGGATTCCACGCCGCACGCTTAGCGCTCGCATAGGCTCATATATCATATCTGTAATGGAATCTTATGGAGCTGCCATCTGGCGTATTAGGATAGCCTGTGTGATAATCAGACAGAAGGTACTGTTCGATTTTCAACTACTGCATACCCCCAAGCATCCTCATTGCTCGTACCGTACTCCTCTATGTTGCAACTGCCGAACTACGGGGAGCTATCGGACTTGGTCTCCCTAAGGGGACTTACTCCAAGGTTAAACCTGGTCAAGGTCCGGCTTAAGAGTATGCAAGCTTATCAGCAAGGTTTTCTTGCCTGCCACCTGGCAGTCCCCATGGAGTTGTTGGAGGTGTATGAATGTGCTGTCCCGGCCTTGAATACAAGTGCAGTAGAATCATTGCAACACGGTCAAGCCTCAGATCATCCTAGCCTTGGCCGCGGCTGCCTAACTGCCCGCCCAAATGCAACGCTGCGCCGGCGACCCCTACCTATCGGTTCGAGTCCTTTGCCTATACCCAGAACAAGACTATCCGGTTACCCACAAACCAGGAGAAACTGGTTGGTGCGGATCTTCCGAAGAACTACATCACCAGCAAGAACTACTTTCTCTACACGCAGGATATCCAGCGTCTGGCTGCGATGGGCATCAAGGACTACAACTTCTCGATCCCGTGGGCGCGTACTCCCCTGTTCACACTGCCCGGCAGTCCGGCAACCAGCAAGGGATGCAGCATTACAGCAACCTGATTAACTAGGGTATGTGCCCGAGGCCGGCATGCTCCTTGTTTGTCGACTATGCGGTGCAGTTTGGGACTCCGGTTATTGATCGTACAACGCTTGGGAGGCACTATATGAAGAGTTTCTCAGACATGGTGGTAGCTAAGCAACAGCAACAAAGAACCCCTTCTCGCCCTTCTTCCTAGCCACTTTTGCCCACTGCACAATCTCATCGCCAACCTCAAGCCTCAGCCTCTCCACCGTTGCCGGAATATCCAGCACCAAGGGCTCCCTGACCCCCCTCTCCCTCCTCGCATACCCAAGGGCATCCCTCAGCGCAAACAGCATACTACACCCCAAGAACAGCGGGGGCTCGCCCACGCCCTTGCTGCTCTGAATACTCCACAGGGTCTTCCACATTGTCTGTTCCGGATTATCCCTTAGGAAACTGACGTTGAAGACCTGCGGGATGTCCGCGAACCCAGGAATCTTGTACATGCCGGGCTCGCGCTTCGCCAGCTGTCCGCCCTGTGTCCACAGCGACTCTTCCATGGTGAACAGCCCCTGACCTTGCACGAACGCGCCTTCGATTTGCACGTAGTCAATGGCTGGGTTGATCGACCGCCCGACGTCCATTTTCAGGTCCGTGCGGAGCACCGTGTGTTTCCCGGTGAGCAGGTCCAGTTCGACTTCGGTGCATGCGACGCCCTGGCTGGTTAGTCTTGCATACCAAAACACTTGACAGAATCGGAGGACAAACCTGGGTGAAGTAGAAGTACATCGGCTTCACACTCTCCGGGTCATATTTCCCCCACTCATACCCAATCGTCGGCATCTTATAGAACCCCGTCGCGCTGAAACTCACGCGATCATGATAAGCAGCCATAGCTAACACCTCAAGCCCGACCTCCTCCCCCAATCTCTCCCGATACGGCCGCAACCGCGCATTAATCTGATCGCACGCATGCTTAACCGCCATGCCATTTAAATCACTCCCCGAGCTCGCCGCCGTCGGACTCGCATTCGCCGTCTGGAAGCTCGACGTGTCCTGCGTATACACCCGGTCCAGGGGCACGAGCAGCTCCTGCGCCGCAACCTGCGCCATCTTGGTGTACAGCCCCTGGCCCATCTCCGTGCCGCCGTGGTTCAGGAGCACCGAGCCGTCCGTGTACACGCGCACGCCGGCAGAGGCCTGGTTCAGATGCAGTGCGGTCGCAAACGAGATGCCGAATTTCGTCGGGACGAGCGCGAGCCCGCGCTTGCGCCAGCGGTGCGCGCCGTTATACCGCTCGAACTCTGCGCGGCGCGCGTCGTACGCCGCTTCCTGCCGCACCTGCTCCAGCAGCAGCGGGACGTGCCAGTCAGAGTCGAGCACCTGGTTGAATGGCGTGCGCTGCCCAACGGCGTACAGGTTCCCGCGGCGCACCGCGTCAACGCTCACCCCGAGCTTCTCTGCCACAGTGCACACGATGCTCTCAGCGAAGAACATGCCCCCAGGTGCGTCAGACAGTGGTCCATCACGGCGGCCGACATGTCGAGCGAGTAGCCCGCGTTGTTGTACGCGTCGGCTTGCAGGGCGAGCAGTTTGCCCGAGGCGTTGAAGCCCACGCTCCACCGGCACTGCATAGGGTGCCGCTGGCCAGACGTCATCATGTCCTCGTCGCGGCTGAGCATGATGCGCACGGGGCGCCGCGTTTTCTGGGCCGCCATGGCCGCCATGCACGCGATTGGCACGCTGCGCGACTCCCTGCCCCCGAAGGCGCCGCCCATGCGGCGCACGCGCGCGTTGATCTTGTGTTGAGGGACAGAGGTTACCTGGGAGATAAATTCCTGCGTTTCCATCCTACAGAACCATCCAAGTTAGGGCTGGGCTAAAAAGGGTAGGGTATGAGGGTTTAGGGTACGGAGGACATACGTATTCTGCGTGCTAGACCACACATCCATACTCCCGTCTTCAGGATGCGGCACAGCCAGCGCCGCATTCGTCTCAAGGTAGAAATGCTCCTGGCCACCAATGCGCGATGTACCCTTCAGGGTAAACTCACAGCTCTCCAGCAAGTCCCCAATCTCCTCCGGCGCGACACCCCTCCTCGACTCCTTCCCATACCCAAAGAACGAGCCCGCCGCAACCGCCTCATCAATCCCCAGCACCACCGGCAACTCCTCATACACGATCGCGCGCTGCACAGCGCGCGCGCCCGCCCGCGCGGCCATCACATCCGCCGCACACACCAGCCCAATCGGCTGCCCGTGCGCGCGTACCTCCTCCCCCGCAAACACTGGCTCGTCATGCACGACAGGACCCCACGTGTTCTTCTCCCCGGGGAGGGAGGTATGGTCTACATACCCGAGCGCGCCAGCTGCAAACGCAAGCGCCCAGTCGACGCGCACGAGGCGCGCGTGCGCGCGCTCGCTGAGGACTAGTGCGCCGTGCAGCTCGCGGTGCAGGGGCGGGATGTCGTCGATGTATTCGGCCTCGCCGGTGGCGTGGTTGAGGGCGCTGAGGTGCGGGACGGGCTGGCCGACGATGCGCTGGGCGTGCGGGTTGGATGTGTCGCGGGAGCCGGTCGAGAGGCCGCGGTGGATTCCGGCCGCGAGATCGGGATCGTGTGCTAGGTTGAGGTGTTGGCAGACGTGGTTCCAGAAGCGTGTGAAGAGCGAGAGCGCGAGTGTGCGGCGGTAGGTTGCCATGCCCCCCAGGGCGCTGTGTGGGAGGGGGAGTTCAGCAGAGAGGGTGGAGAGGGCTGTTTTGAGGATGGCCGGGTCGGACCAGGGGGAGCCTGTTAGGGCTGATGCTGTTCTGGGCGCGAGGATGGTTATTGGGGCCATCCCGCCGAATGCGAGGGATGCGGACTGCACGGCGTGCTCGGGGCCTGGGGTGAGGCGGACGCGGAAGGCGGCGGTTACGATGGCGATGTCGTCGTCTTTGCGCTTGGCTTGTTTGTAGGCGTTGGTGATTTCGATGGCGTGGCGTGGCGGCATGGGGATGGAGATTCTTGCTATGAGCGAGCTGCGTGGGAGGGCGGTTTTGCGGTAGCCCTTGAACATGTCGGACATGGGGATGGCTGTCCCGTTTTCCAGGGCTCTGACATGCACTGCTGCGCTCAGTGCAAGGAGGAGCGGGTTCATGTCGGAGATTGGCGACGCGGTGGCAATGTTGCCAGCCAGACTGGCGGCGTTGCGGATCTGGCGGCCGGCGAAGTAGCGCAGTGTCCGGGCAATGGACAACAGCACAGAGGCGTAGCCGGGGTTCGTCATGGACTCGGACTCAAACTCTGGTATGGCGTGCAGACACTCGGCCTCGATATCAGACAGCGACGCGGAGCCGCCGACATGCAGGGTCTTCCTGTCGGCACTCCAGGATATCTCTGTGAGTTCGGGGATATCACCTACAACACACTAATTGCCGGGCTGAAATCCTTGAACCGCACGTCCACCTGCACTTCACTTGCGCCTGTGATTAGCGTGGCCGAGGGGCACTGGGCAAGTATCTCCAGTGTCTCCTGCACGGACGTGGGCTTGATCCATGTCTGGGCCCCGTCTCCGTAACAGAGCAGTTTTGGTTCGAACTTCCACAGCCCCGGTGGGTAGATAAGCTCTGTGGAGGGAGTGTATGGGATGAAATCAAACTGCTTCGGCGGTGGTGAGGCCGAGCCTGGCGATTCAGACGAGGGCGTCGTAAAACTTGTCTCCCTTGGGAAACAGCCTGATGAGCTCCCAGTAGAGCTATAGCTAGGGCTATCCCTGCAGCACCCCCCAGGCCGACCACACGAACCAGAACCCGTAAGCGCTGCGACTCGAGGCCCTGATCCAAACCGCTCTTCATCACTCTTCTCCTCATCACCACCCTCTCCCTGCCTCAAAACCGCCTTCTCAACCGTAACCACACCCCCCAAATCCTCTACAATAAACGTCTTCGCCGCATCCAGTATCGGCTTGTACCCGGTACACCGACACAGATTCCCATCGAGATGCCCCTTGCCCTCGATATCGTCCGCACTGAGCGTGAACTCCCCCGTCGCTGGGTCATACGCGTTCCGCACCATCGCGTACAGCGACATGACGATCCCCGGCGTGCAGAACCCGCACTGCGAGCCGTGCAGCTTCGCGATGCGCTCTTGCAGTGGGTGTGGACTGACCACGCTGCCGAGGCCTTCAATTGTGATGACGTGTTTGCCGAATACTGCGGCGGCTCTGGATTAGCATCGCACATGCGACCGTTCTCGCAGTGTAGAAAGCGGTGGAGAGGAACATCTACATACCGCCAACCAGTGGATACAGACACGCATTGACAGCGATATGCCGGATCCGCGATTTCAACTCCTTCTGACCTGACGGCCGCGTCTGGAGCACCACCGTGCACGCGCCGCACCCGCCCTCGCCACACCCCAGCTTCGTGCCCTTGAGGCTATCCTGGGCGCGGATGAAGTCGAGCAGCGTCCAGCGGGGGCGCGGGCTGGTGAGGGAGATGGGGGTGCCGTTTAGGTTGAAGGAGAGGGTTGGAGAGGAGGATGGGAGGGGGTCCATGGTGGTGGTTGTTCTGATGGATCTATTCCGCTAGCAGTCGGCTGAAAGTAATAGGAATGGGGATGGATATTGTAGTCAGATACGCAGTGTTGGAGTAGAGATATAGCTGATGGGGTGGGGTGAGATGAGATGAGGGCGTCGTGCACCCCCAACCTTGGTTGACGTCGCCACCTGCACATGCATCCCCATCCCCACGTTTGGTGACACTGCATACGCGCCCAACAGTGGTGCAGCCGGAGAATATAATATACAAGAGCGTTGCCAATTGCTCCTAGTTTATGTCGGCAATAGCTGCCTGAGGCTACCGATCACGTGTCACACCTGGATAGCTTCATCTTCCGACTTGCTCACTCCTACGAATACACACACTTCTCATGATGTCTGCATTCTCACACGGCCTACGGCCAAACAGGTTAGCACGACAGTAAAAGCCATTGGCTGCTGAGAATTTACGCAGACACTCTCGGCCCCTTCAACAACCAGTACGCGCAACCCTATCCCCTCCATCCCCAGCGTCAATCCTAGTCCGAATCCTAACAATCTCTTCTCCCACCACAGAACCCCCCAGAAACAACCCAAACCACGAAAATGGGCTCCCTCTCCCCCCTCGACACCCTCTTCACCCCACTTCGCCTAGGCGCCCTCCACCTGCAGCACCGCATCATCCAAGCGCCCTGCACGCGCATGCGGTCAAGCAAAGACCCCTGCACAGAGGGTACATGGGTACCCAACGCGCTCAACGCCGAGTACTACAGCCAGCGCGCCAGCAAGGGCGGGCTGCTGATCAGCGAGGCGACGCTGATCAGCCGCGATGTATGTCCTCACACACACACCCTCCCCTCGCCTGCAGTCTAGGCAAATGCCAACAACCTGACCCGCCGTACATATAGGCCGCAGGCTATCCCGGCGTCCCCGGGAGCTTCACGCCGTCCCAAATCGCCGGCTGGAAGGCCGTGACGGCCGCCGTGCACGCGAAGGGCGGGCTGATGATGTGCCAGCTGTGGCATGTCGGGCGCGCCACGACTCCCGGCATGCTAGGCGGGAAGACGCCGCTTGCGCCGTCCGCGATCCCAATTAGCGGCCAGGCATTGGATGGCGCGCTATATGCGGATGCGCCGCCGAAGGAGATGAGCGTGCAGGACTTCCAGGCCGTCGTGGAGGAGTATGCGGCGGCGGCGAGGCGCGCGCGCGAGGCGGGGTTTGATGGGTGGAGATTCATGGTATGCTTCCTTCCCCTCCCTTCTATTCTACTCTACCAGTCCATGCTGGTATCATTATCAATATCATCCAAGAGCGCGCATGCTGATCCAGTATTGATATTGACTGGCAGGCGGAAACGGGTACCTCCTCGACCAATTCCTACACGACAACGTCAACACCCGCAGCGACGCCTACGGCGGGAGCATCGAGAACCGCGCGCGGCTCGTCCTCGAGGTCATCGCCGCCGTGACATCACGCGGAACTCGAGCCCAGCGGCGCACTGGGGGTACGTGTGCGCGCAGATCGCGTCCCTCCCTGCGCACTCGCGCCCCGCATACGTGCATATGGTGGAGCCGCGGTTCGACGAGATCCTCGACGAGGGCCAGAAGCTAAGCGCGCTCGAGACGACGCAGGAGGTTGCGGCGCCGTCGCTGGATGGGTTCTGGGGTGCGCTGAAGAAGGGCGGCGTGGGGTTTATTGCGGCGGGGAATTTCAGGGCTGAGAATGCGGGCGAGAAGGTGTGTGGTGGTGGCGCGGACGCGGTGGCGTTTGGGCGCCTTTTTATTGCTAACCCGGATCTGCCGCGGAGGTTGAGACAGGGATTGGGCTTGAATGCGTATGGTCGGGGGGCGTTCTATGGCGCAGCGCCGCCGGAGAGGGGGTATACGGATTATGCGTTTGCGGTGTAGACACTATAGATAACATGGCATAGATTAAGAGTTGAGTTCACACGTTCAATACATACACACATGCTGCGCTGCTCAATGTACAAATATATCAAATCAAACACCCAGATTGACCAGCACCTTCATTGCATCATGCACGACCGCCCACCGCACCGTCGCCAGCTGCTGCGCCATCGCCCTAACCATCGGGCGTTTATCATACAAAGAGATCCACCTTGCGGACTACAATCGAATACCTGTGTCAGCGATCCGGTCTTTTGCATATCTATATCAACTGCAGCGCGCATACCAAACCTCCTCTCCGCCTGGGTGTCAATATAGACGCTGCTCGTGCCGGCCTTGGTGTCATCCTCCGGGCTCTCACACGCAGGGGCCGACACGGCCGAAGATTTCTGGATATCGTGACACATCGCAAAGTGACTGACTGCAGGACGCCCTCGGGTGGGCCGGGTTGGAGATGTGGGGGTTTATAACGGCCGGTCCTACTACATATGTGTCTACCTGCAGTGCAAGTGCAAGCAATGTTATCGCTATCAGTGATTTAGATAGATAACTCGCCCGTCCTCGATAGCACCGCGCTAGTCCAGAGTCCAAAGTTGGAGAACGCCTCTGGCCGTATCTAATCACTATCAGTCCTTGGACTCGGGGTCAACCCCCACTCCTGAGCGTACGCGCATGCAGCCAGCCTCCACTCTTGGCCGGGCAGGTACCTCTCCTCAGAGCGTGCAGAGTGGCGTGGCTAGCTCTACCTTGCTCTATCTGTGAGTCACCATCGCGCGCCAGCCCGGACAACTACCCGGCCTCCAAGCTGGACTCCAAGGCGTGAGGGGGGTGGAGGGGCTAGATAATAAGCACACAAGAGCAGGAGCAAGCACCATCACAGTCACAACCACAATCAGAATTCTCAGTTAGAACTGAGAAAGCTCTACACAACTGATTCAAATCACTTCAGTGCCTACACCCACCCCCAGAAAAGAAGCAAGCAATGCCGCCCACCGCCCCCCCCAATCCTGGACTTCAGTGCCTTCTACGGCACCGACCGCACTGCAAAAGCCGCGCTGGTAGCGCAAGTCCGCGAGTCCTGCGAGTACAACGGCTTCTTCCAGATCACGGGCCACCGCATCGCGCGGGCGCTGCAGGAGCGCGTCATGGGCGCCGCGAAGTGCTTCTTCGACCTGCCGCTGGAGGAGAAGATGGCGATTGACAAGAGTGAGCCAACCAATTCCCCTTATCGTCGGAACGGGTGGTACGCTGGTTCAGGCTAATTGGTACGGTACTGCCGCAGACAACAACTCGTTCAACCGCGGGTACGAGCTGCTGCGGTCGCAGATGCTGGAGGTCGGCACGGGGCCCGAGCTGAAGAAGGGCTTGTACATTGGCGAGGAGATCGGCGAGGACCATCCGTACCATCTCAACAAGAGGCTGAATTCGGGGCCGAACCAGGTGCGCGACACACCTACCTACCCTGCGCTACAAGACAACGAGCGAAAGAGAGACTAACATGGTGATTGACGTGCTATGTATGTAGTAGCCCGCATCCGTCCCCTCCGCCTCCGAATTCCGCCTCGCCAACTTCAGCTGCCCGACTGATGCCACGCCCGACACCTGCTCGCGCAGCGACAACATGGGCTGGTACGTCCTTTCAACCATCCCCAGACACCTTGCCCTGCCTAAACTAACACGCCCCAGGAGATACACCCTTATAGCCCTCGGCGCGCTCTCGCTCGCCTTCACATTCATCCAGATCTTCATGTTCAAAATGCCCAAAACCCCGCGGTACCTGCTGTCGCAAGGCAACGACCAAGCAGCCGTCGACGCAGTCAACTACGTCGCGCGGCAGAACAGCAAGCCAGAGCCGCTGACGCTGGCGATGCTGCAGGCGATCGACGTGCGGCTGGGGATCGCGCCGAATGCCGAAGAAGGCCTGTCGACGCGGGAAATCCTCAAGGAGGGCATGAAGGAGTTCTGGGGCGAGCATTACAAGGCGCTCTTTGCGACGGGGAAGCTGACTCGGCATACGGCGTTGATTTGGGCGGTTTGGCTGATTATCGGTACGCTTTCACCCTACAGTCTTACTGTCCAGGGTTCGAGGCAAGGCCAGCCACACTGACAGCCAGAGCAGGCATCGCATACCCGCTGTACTTCAACTTCCTCTCCTCGTACCTCTCGACGCGCTTCACACAGGACTCCTCGCTAGACCTAACCTACCGCAACTATTGCATCCAGTCGGCGGTCGGGGTGGTCGGCCCGCTCTCGGCCGCGGTGCTGGTCAACACGTTCCTCGGGCGGCGCTGGATGATGGGGATCTCGTCGATCGTGACGGGGGTGTATCTGTTCGCGTACGTGGGCGTCAGGACGGCGAGCAGCAGTCTGGCCTTCTCGTGCGTCACGGGGCTGCTCGGGAACTTTGGTGAGTCCATTTCAGTTTCAACCTTCCCAATAGCATGGTTAAGATTTCCCCTTCTAACAAGTAAGAATACGCCGTCATGTACGCCTTCACACCCGAGTCCTTCCCCGCGCCGCACCGCGGCACCGCGACCGGGACAGCGGCGTCATTGTTGCGGTTTGGCGGGCTCGTGGCCAGCCTGATTGCCAGCGAGACGGGGTTCACGACGGCGCCGATCTATGCGAGCGCGGGGCTGTGGGTGGGTGTTGGGGTGTTGTGTTTTGGGCTGCCATTTGAGACGCATGGGCATGCGGCGATTTAGAAGGGAAGAGTTGGGAGAGGAGGAGAGGAGAGGACAGTTGGTGTGGTGGTGGTGTTAAGCGTGAGACACGACGCGGGCGGAGAAGCATTCTTCCGGTGTGGTGAACACTGGTTTCACTCTATTTTGATCACACCAACCCAGCATCTACAAGATGGAGAGGCGGGCGTTTCTGGCTAGTAAGGGCTGCTTTCTTCGTCGGGAAGCATCCCGGGACCTGACTGAAGGCTTGGGTGCTCGCGAGGTCTGGGTATCATCCGTAGGATCTAGTTCTTTCCCTTTACTTTGCCAAAAGTCCGAATATATATATCCGCACTCTGGGCATTTATCGAGCGACTTGGTGTTTCCCCTCCAGCCTATACTCATGACAACCTACTCTGGGGCCATGCACAAGGAATGTTCCTCCTCGTCCACTGAGCTGTGGTCCCAAACACCATACAGCGCCCACGAAGAGATCACTTGACGCTATGAATGACGCGGCCCAGAGATCGCAAGGAACTTGCCTAGTATTTACTACCCTACCTAGGTACTGCTAAACCACACTACTAAGTGGGCACCCGTTCATACGCAACTGAAGATCATACAGACGGACGACATATCCGCTAGTAAGGAATCCGATCCCATTTGCTCGCCCAGACGCCATCCTGACCCTCTCACGCATAATCAAACGGCACTATACAGAGCAGGCAGGTCTTTTCTGTGATGCATACATATAGTGGTCAGCGCAGAGCTGTCAGTGTTAGAGCTGTTAGCTCTGGCCTAGGCTGCATTTCTCCTATACGCAGGGTCGAAAACAGGTACATACTCCTACCTAGTCAGCGCCGGAGTATAGGGACTACCCTGCGGAGATAGGCGTTGATTAGGTTCTTATGGCCTCATTGGTCTTAATACATGACACTGGCGATTATATCTTCCTTGCTGCGAGCATATACAACAGTGTATATAATACTGCATCGTAGGATACTTGGATACACTGGCTCAGTGCCTGTAAGATATGAGGTGCAGGTACAGGTGCAAGACGCATCAGTCCTCGTTTGTCTACCATCGACCATTGACCCAGTGCTTTCCCATGCTGTGTGGTTATTACGGTAAGGGATGGCCAGCAGCAAGTGTTATTTCCTTCTCTATTCAGTCCGGGCACTCTATATGTAACTCAAATACCCAAGTTCAACAAGTCATTACTCTGTACTCTGCACCAACCAGCTACTCCAGCTACAGCTAAATTAATACACCAATACAAAGGACACTAATTAAACACCCAGCCAACCGACTTCTCCACCACGCCGGGCTTCTTCGCCTCCACATCATCAGGCGCATAAAACCTCCTCCCAGCATCAAGATCAATAGCAGCGGCATCAACCAACCACGGCCCACGCCACCACACCCTCGCACCCAAATACACCAGGAGCACAACAATAATACTAACATAGTTCGCAAAGAAATCCTTCACATTCGGCGCCGTATGCAGCGGCCACACGCTGAGGTAGAACTCCGCGACAATGAGCAGCACGCACCAGGTCAGCCCCCACCACGACGCATACGGGTACGTCCACGTCTTCCAGGGCAGGTCCGCCGCGGCGCGGCCCTGCGTTGTCCACGCGTGCCGCATGCGCAGGTGTGATGCGCAGATGGACCCCCACCCGAACAGCGTGAACAGCGAGGTCAGGTTCGAGAACCAGGTGAAGACGTCGGCGCCGCTGGCGCTGACGTTTAGGTAGGAGAGCGCGCCGCCGAGGAGGAGCGTTACGATGAGTCCCGCGACGGGGCGGCCGTGCTTGTCGGCGCGGCCGAAGATCTGATTCTCCCGTTGCTTAGTTGGGGAGGGAAGGAAGGAAGGAAGGAAGGAAGGCGGACCTTTGGCGCCATGCGCAGATGGCTCAGCCCCATGAGCAGACGGGAGCCCCCAAACCCCGAGATCGAGCCGGTGGACACGACGGAGATGAAGATGATGGCGTTCATGATGTGGGCCATGGCGGGGATGCCGGCGTTGGTGTAGGCGATGACGAAGGGGGAGGCGTTGGTCCCCGAGGCGCCGAAGAGGTTAGGGTCGTCCGGGGAGACGGTGATGGTGACGACGAGCGAGCCGAGGAGGTAGAAGAGCGAGAGGCGCAGCCAGATGGAGCCGACGGCGCGGGGGACGGACCGGCGCGGGTTCTGGGTTTCCGCCGAGACCAGGGCGCTGTTTTCGCTGCCGGACATGGCGAAGATGCAGGTTGGCATGACGCTGAGGAAGCCCTTGAAGCCGTTGGTGAAGGGCTCCGCGTTCCAGTAGCGGAAGCCGATTGCTTCGTGGGTTGGGGCTCCTCCGGCCGAGACGACTTGCGTGTGAGATGAGTTAGCGGTAGGTATAGTTGGGAACGGGAATGGGACTAACCTATGAGCGAGATGATCACGACGAAGATCCACGAGAACTTGATGGTCGAGGAGACGACTTCGACTTCGCCGAAGAACTTGACGCCCCAGGCGTTGATGAAGATGAGCACGACCCAGAAGATGGAGATCCATGCAGCGGTTGGGACAGCGTCCGTCCAGAAACTGAGGACGGTCACGACGCCCTTTGCGGTCAGCTTGCCTTAGCTCAACTGCAGAGTAACTGGCATACCTGAAGCTCATTCGCAATGGTTATAACCGCGCTGAACCAGTACGCCCAGCCGACAGCAAAGCCCAGTTCTTTGCTGATAAAGATACTACTCCACTGCACGAACGCACTCGGCAGCGGATACAGGACCGCCATCTCGCCAATGGCATGGGCGACGGACCAGATCATCGTCCCGGCGAGGATGTACCCGATGAAAAGGGCCGCCGGGCCGCCGTTCATCAAGGATGTACCGCTCCCCAGCCACAGGCCCATGCCGATGGACGAGCCGAGGGCAATCATGGTCATATGCCGGGTGGACAGAGTGCGCCGGAGGTCAGTCTCGGCGCCATGGTCGGTTTCGTGGAGAGTAGGTTGTATATGCTTCTCCGAGGTTTCCTGGCTGGAGCTCTCGCCTAGTGGGATTGATGTCGCTGCCATGATAGAGATTGGTAGATAGTGAAGACAAGACTCCCGGCGCAAAACAAGCACTGCGGCAGGTCTTATATCATGCGGCGTATCTTGGAAGCGCCTGTTGCACAGGTGATATCGGGCGCAGGCCGGGCTTGATTGGAAGAAAACCCCCGATAAGCAGTCCGCGGCAGTTATTGGAAGATGTTATCTTGGGGTCGGTAGCGCTGGATGGCAACAAGCCGGATTGTCTGATGCGAGGGTTTACGCGGCGAAGATAAGGTAGTGGCTGATATGGCGTTGAGGATGGGTGCTAGCGAGATAAGAGGCGGCTGCTATCTCCAAATCCCACCCTTGCATGGCGATGGCACAAAGCAATTGCATTGTGGTTTTGAATGTCAGATCAAGTGTTGTGGTGTGCTTTTATTTGGCGATGTTCATGCGGTCATCATGCTGTGCGATCAACTCGATGCCGTTTCATGGTTTGTGGTGGCGGGATCAAGTAGTACCCTCAGCAATGTGTTGTCGTCACTCTCACCATCATTCAAAAAAGCAAATCAGTGGCAGGCTTGGGTAGCATTTAGCAACAGACGGTACTACCCCTGACCCCTCCTGGTATCGCGGGGAACTCTGGAGGTGCGCGTTGTCCACGGCTGGGCAGGCGATCAAGAGTTCACAAATCCGAGATCTGCTTTTCAATGCAAGGAGGGGTGCCGGTATGGCTTTCACGCAGACTAGAACCCTGCTGCCTGAAACCTGTCTATCTAGACCTGATGGCGCTGTGGCAGCGGAAATGTAACCCTCGCTCACCAGCGAACCGCCACCAATCTCCTTTTGGTCTATATAGACCATACAACGCCCCTTATCTCTCGTAGATGACCAGATAAGCATGACCCCTCTTGATAGATAGATTGCTTGGACCTGAGTGCAGATACAGCTCAGGAAATGGTCACGTGCTATCCAGGTCCAGACCCGAGAGATATAGCTCCCTGCGTGAGCCTGCCAGGAGAATCTAGATGACCTGCAAGGAATGGCCGGCAAACGAGCCGCAGCGGATTGCCATGCCAAACTGCGAGGAAGTTGCCACCACGGACTGCGTGGGTTTGAGGATCCCAAGCGACATTGCTGCGTCTCGTCGCATCGATAAAATCATCCCATAGATAAAGAAACCCTGTCTTCAAGATAGTTCTATGATGTTCTTATTTCTGGCAGTGCGAGTTTGGCAGTACAAACTCTCAAGGTCGAGCAAGGCAACGGTGGCGCCTCGCGTGGACCATCCTGGCAGAGCAGCGTCGAGCGCCATATGGACGTAGACCACACATTGAACGTGACAGCGCGTCTGGATGGCGGCGAGCAACTGGCCATCAGAATGCGGACTCTGAGGGTTGGAAGAGAAACGTTGGGGGATTTGAACGGACCGATAATCGGCGGAACGACGGTATCGGAGTGGGTATAGCGGTGGGTCTGGGGTCGGTGCCATGGGGTAAGAGAAGGTGCTGGATACTTGAGAGCTGAAGGCTGTTTGAACGAGCATCGGAGGAAAAGAATGTTTGATGACGCTTGGAGAGTACAAGAAACCGGTTCGGGAAGGCAGGCCAGCTGGCAGCAGGTGGACTTTGTCGTATGAACTTAAACGAGGCCAAATCGCAGTCAGAACCGGTTAATTCCTGCTCTGCCATCCTTCAGGTTAGAGCTCCGATCGATGAGCTCAAGCGAGATGACGCCTCGCCGCATGACAATCTCAAACACCAGCGGCCCGACCTTTAACCGGCATCAAGCGAGAAAAGCATGAAGCCGGACGGGTGACTTTAGCCTCTACTGCCGATTCGCTTATATGCGTTCCTAGTATTGTCACGCCGGCGGGAGGCTTGTGCCCAGGCCTACCTTAGTACTTAGGTAGGCCAGCCACTGACGAGGGCCAAGAAAACGACATTCAACGGCCCTGACAGCTGTAGCTTCGACGCATCTTCTGTTCTTGTTCTTGAAGAGCACATGCCGGTGGAGAACGCTGCTGGAATGCGATTTACCCTGACAAGCAGTGCTTGATGGCACCATGTCGGTTAATTGCCTGACTTAACCGAGAAACAGCCGAGTGGCCTTGTAAACGAAGCCGACTCCACCGTGACGCACAAGGGAACATCTCCTGACGCGCTGGAGAAGCATCTCCGGACTCTCATTCGACTCGACCCTCTTCCCCGTCTCGGGCCTCCGCAATCCCGCATTTCACTGCCCGCAACATGGCCCAGGCAGCGTTGCATCGGGACAGAAGCCCGGCCTGGCGTCGAGTATAAAGACCTCGAGTCTCGGCTGCTTCTGATCCCGTAACTCGGCCAAGTGCGATTGCAATTGCTGGTCAACATGTATCGCATTAGCAATATCTATGGTATGCACTCCTCCTTTACCCTTTGTGCAATCTAACGTGAACAGTCCTCGCTGCCTTTGGCACCATCGGCGGTGCTCTCTTCGGCTTCGATGTCTCGTCCATGTCCGCCTTCCTGGCCACCGACCAGTACCTCGAATACTTCAACCACCCCAACTCCGACCTGCAGGGGGGAATCACCGCCAGCATGTCGGCAGGCTCGTTTGCCGGCGCCATTGGAGCCGGCTTCCTTGCCGACCACCTCGGCCGGAAAAAGAGCTTGATGATTGCCTCGCTGGTATGGATCATCGGCGCCGTCATCCAATGCTCCGCGCAGAACGTCGCCCATCTCGTCGCCGGTCGCGTCGTCAGCGGTCTTTCCGGTAGCCCCTCACCCTCCTTCCAGTCCCTGATCACATCGCTAACCCCTCTCAGTCGGCGTCACATCCTCCCAAGTCTGCGTCTACCTCGCCGAACTAGCCCCCGCCCGTATCCGCGGTCGAGTCGTCGGCATCCAACAATGGGCAATCGGTAAGCCCCAGTACCGCCTCTTGTGCCAACCCAACTAACCTCTCCAGAATGGGGTATCCTCATTATGTACCTGGTCTCCTGGGGCTGCGGCAAAGGCATCGAAGGCCCGTCAGCCTTCCGCGTCGCCTGGGGCGTGCAAGCAGTCCCCGGCCTAATCCTCTTCATCGCGCTCTTCTTCTTCCCCGAGTCCCCGCGCTGGCTCGCAACCCGCGAACGCTGGGAAGAAGCGCTCGACATCCTCGCTGCGATCCACGGCAACGGCAACCGCAACGACCCGGTCGTGCAGCTCGAGTTCGAAGAGGTCAAGGAAGCGGCGCGGCTCGCGCACGAGGCCGAGGACGTCTCGTTCTTTGCGCTCTTTGGCCCGCGCATCTGGAAGCGCACCCTCTGCGGCGTGAGCTGCCAGGTCTGGCAGCAGCTGCTCGGCGGCAATGTGGCTATGTACTACGTCGTGTGGATCTTCCAGATGGCCGGGATGGTAAGCCAGCCCACCCTACCTCATCACAAAGAGAAACCCCTGCTAATCAATATAAATCACCCCAGAGCGGCGACTCCTCCCTCTACTCCTCCATCATCCAATACGTGATCTTCGTCGCCACAACGGGCGTCATCCTCCCCTACATCGACCGCATCGGGCGGCGCCTCCTCCTCGTCTCGGGCGCCGTAATCTGCATGGTAATCCACTACACCATCGCCGCCGTCATGGCGACGCGCGGAAACCCAGTGGACAGCATCAACGGCAACGAGTCTCTTCGATGGGAAATCACCGGCGCGCCGGGGAAAGCCGTGATCGCACTCTCATACATCTTCGTGGGCGTGTACGGGCTGACCTGGGCGCCCGCGGCCTGGATTTACGCGTCGGAGGTGTTCCCGCTGAAGTACCGCGCGAAGGGGGTCGGCTTGTCGGCGGCGGGCAACTGGATCTTCAACTTCGCGCTGGCGTACTTTGTGGCGCCGGCGTTCACGAATATCCAGTGGAAGACGTATATCATCTTTGGGGTGTTCTGTACGGTCATGACAGTGCATGTGTTCTTCATGTATCCTGAGACGGCGCAGCGCAGTCTCGAGGAGATTGATCTGATGTTTGATTCGGATGTTAAGGCGTGGCGGACGGGGAGGATTAGTGCGCAGGAGAGGATGGACCGGCGGGATGAGAGGGAGGGTAAGATGGGGCTTGGGGAGGGGGAGGAG
>RHLP01000700.1:0-13684 GCA_003719405.1 Aspergillus incahuasiensis
GGGGAGTAAGGGCTTTGGTGTGAGTGTGCGGAAGACCACGGGGGCGGGAGCCTTGGGGGGCAGGGCGGGAGCCTTGGAGCGGAAGTGCGTGTAGACGAGGAGGGCGAAGACGGAGAACAAGAGGAGGTTTATGGGGGTGGCGATTGAGGCCCTGAGTGTGGTATGTTAGGGTTGCGTTGGTGCTGCTGGTGGATGGTGGTATACTGACACCTCTGCTTGCGGAGCTGTTCCGTCTGTGGGGGGGGGGCGTACGTCAGTTTATTGTTGCTCTTTGAGGGGAAGAGGAGCCGGCGTACCTGCGGACATGGTATTCAGGGCCTCGATTAAAGGATATTAGATCAGGGCTGTGATATGTGTTGGGTTGGAAGAGCCGGGAAAGGGGAAGATGCGACAGAGTAAGATGGTGTTTGCTTCTCGTCGGGGATACTGAAGTAAGCCGTCGGCCACTCGGTAATCTATGACGGCACTATATCGCGAGCACGTGACTGTCTGTCTTTTTTAAGGCATTAAGTGTCAGCCGTCAGGCATCAACAAATAACCCTGCTTTCTAGTACTACCCAAGGATACAGCAACGTCCACGAAGACTTGAAGAAGCGGGTGGCTAGTAGCTTCACAGTTGCTTCTTGGTAGCTCATACCGCCCCTAATACTATCCCCACTAGCCCTACAACCAGCAGATATGCCAACCCTGGCGCACGATCCGCCGCAGCAGATTCTCCCAAGACATCCCATTGCTCAAGGCTAGACTGACACACATCGGACCCATTATTCCCACCAAACCAGTCCTGCAAGCAAGATATCTGCTCCTGACGAAGTCGTGCCTTGCACGGATCTGGGGTCTCATAGACTTCCGTGTCCCGGAAAGGACAGTCAGTCGACGTTCCACTCCCCGCCGTCCACTGGCCCGAATACACCGGGCACTGGTCTGAAGGAATCTCAAGATCCAAGCCGCTCCCATCAGCAACAACGGTAAAGACGACGCTGCTATTCGCCCGCGCGACCATGGTCCGCCCGTCGATGTAAGTGGTGCTTTTTTGTTTCGAGCAAGTCGACGTCAGGTATCTCCACGAGACGCTGTATGTACCGGGGCGAATGTAGTAGTTGTTTTCGTGGTAGATTTTGCCCGGGATGACCAGTATGTCGTCAGCGAGGTATCTAAAGTCATTGGACATTGGGCTATCTCCGAGCAACGAGCCGGTATAGTAGCTCAGGAACTTTTCGTCCGCATCTCCGGCCACCCAGGTGAATTGCCAGTCAATGTCCCATCCGAATGTACCTGCCGCGTCGGAATTTTGGATCGCAAAGACGATAGGGAAGCCGGTCATGTTGTTGTAAGTCTCATTCCGGGGGAAGAGTAGGTCAATTTCGATGGTCGCTGGATAAGAGAGGCTTAGCACTGGGGTGAGTAGCGCCAAACAGAGCTGGAGGACGGCGAGACTTGTGGGCGTGATAGGCATGGTTTAGGATATGAAGCTGTTCATTTTGGCTCAATCCGAGAGCGCTTTCCACGTATTATAACACTGGAGGTTCGAGCAAGAGCCTCGACTTTGTCTCGCCCCGTTCGTATTCATTGTCTTGGGCATTGCTCTTTGTTCCACCTTGGCTGAGCATACCACACGAAGGCCAAAGGGAATACGAAGCCTCGGCGGGAGAATCTGTGGGTGAGAACCGTTCTGGACCTACCCACTGGTATATACTTTGAGACAAGTCGGCTTCTAACCTCGAAAACGGTCCAGACTAGCCAGCACATAGGAGTGACCTTCGAGTGCTAAGGTAACCGGATAAGCATAAATCTCCCCTTCGGAGGGAGATGGCGCTATATCGAGACCGGCCGAAATTTATACAATAATTGAATGAAACCCTGCAGTGAACGCAGTATTCGAATACCCCGTCCAACAGGCCCGTACCACTAAGTCCAACAACTGGACGTGGTCATTACCCCAGCCTCGGAGTGATTGAGGCAATAGTCGTCCTACAAAGTCGAAGGTTGATTGGTTTGCAGCGGCGTTTGTAGAACAACCTCGGAGTACAGCAAAAGGGGCGGTTCATCCCGTCGTTCACGAGATGGCGAGATACTGTTGGTTAGTGAGCCTGAAGGCACCTGAGCCTAGCGCATGTATTGGCTCAGATGATATGAACCCAATCTGCTCCGAATAGCCGTTGGGTATCCATAGCCTGTGTCTATTAGTTACTAGCGACAACGGCTGCCGGTTGCGCGGCGCGAACGGAGACGCCAACTATTTATAAAGTGCGAGTTTCAGGTGGATGGGACCACAATTTCAATAGTCTGCTAGCCCAGAACTGCGAGTCTGAAACTGGGCCCTGGATGATCTTGTCCACTTGTGCCTGTGCCTGTGAACATGATCGATCCGCGTCGTTTGATTATTATCCAGATGTGTTGTTGGCCTGGGCCTCTTCTCTTTCGTTCGTCCGGGCAAACTAATTTCGCTTCCTGCTATCCTCTCCTTCATCTTCGACTTCAAGCCCGTGGCTGCGCCCGTTGCTAGTATATTGCATTTCCCGTTCTCTTTGCGATTCTGCTTCCCTCCTTACTGGCTCTTTCTTTATTTGGCCCTCTGCATTTCCCCTCCTTACGGTTTTCCTTGTTTTGAACCGTTGCCCGAGAGCCCGCTTCGAGACAATTCGCGATCCTTTGTGAACGACGTGCAGGCATGTCAATTGCTTGAAGTACATATCTCGTGGACACTTTCAGGTTTTGATAATCTGAATCACCCACTTTCGTTTACCTTTCTTTACCACTGTCGGGCTCGGCTGGAAACTAACGTGAGTCGTCCCCACGGTCCAAGCAAAGAGCGCTTCTTCTGACATCTCAACCACAGAACAGCACAGGATGTGGGGAAAAGCGTCTTTTCGAACCCGTAAGCCCTCGGGTGACATAACGGACATTCCTGCATCAACAGATACTCGAGCCTATCAGCCTTCAGCAGCCAATCACAAACGAGATATATCTGCAAAAGCGTTGCCAAAGCTGCCATTGTCACCGTACGAAGCCCTTCATCAATATCACCATCCCATGATACTGATAGTCATTTAAGTGGCCCTTTTAGTTCGCAATTTGCGACGTACCAGCCGGAGCCAAATCAACGAGTGGCATCTTCGATTTACTCAAGGGACACAGTTAACTTCGACCATCACCGTCAACGCTCTATCAGTGATACCTACCAGCTCCCGCCGCAGCTCGACTCATCCAACTCCGCCAGTGGCCACGTCCAAGGGACGAGGAGTGCCGACATCTCGCCTCCAGACTCTCCCATCAGAACCCCAAACAGTCGAGGCAGCGCTCGAGTTTCTCCTATAGAGGATGCTTCGCCGCAAGGGATCGGGGCCAAATTCTCGAGCCATATACCTGTGCCTCGAAAGCGCGCCGACTCGAAGCTAGACCAACCGATGAACCCATTGCCCAAAGCCAATACCACCAGATGGGACAACTTCTCCGGCGAACCGACCACGAATAACCAGGGGAGGTTCGGTCAGGTCAACCCCGGCAATGTTTCTTTCGAAACACACGTTTCCGCCACTCGCCAGCGATCCAACAGCTCCAAGCTCATCGACTGGGGCAAGGAGCATCTGCATTCGAGAAAGAAAACGTCCGAGCCCCGTAATCGGTTCTACGCCGGTGAAGCAATTCCTTTTGTTCATCGGGAGCCATGGAGAGGACAAAGCGGCCGCTCACCCGTGGTATATCCAATCCAGGAGAAGCCAAGGAACCGATCATCATCACGTTTACATATGTCGCGGAGTAGCGATCGGCTGAGAGAGATGAATACCCCGTCTCCTATAGTGGGAAGTTCCGGCACGTTTACCACGATAATCACTGCCGGCGAACAAAATCATAGGCAGCCGCCTAGAGCAAGGCCGCAGGGGCCCTATGGGTATGACGCACCCAAAAGTCGGACCGCTAGTGCCGTCAGCGTCACCAGCACAGCCCCGCCACGCGTGGATCTTGTGTCGAGCCCCGATCTGAGCGCCAGTCTGACCGACCTAACACTCGCGGATGATGAAGATAACGAGCCTACAAGTCGCTTCAGCGTGACTACCTATAATACCACGGAAGCTGGAAGCTCAACTCCCAGCCCACGAAATAGCATAACCCCCAGCCCGCCGCCGAGCATCATTGAAACGGCGTCACAACGGTCCACCGATACTGCCCGCTCAATCATGTCTCGAACACGTCCGGTTCCTAGTGCCGTTGCGCCTGGCAAGCGTCCCGTCAGAAAGCCCACCCCGTCTGAGATCTCGAACAAGGCGCTTCCTCCAAATCCCGCAGAGATGACTGTCCAGGATCGCATAGACATGCTGGAAGCGAAGAGGGCCGAGCTCGTGCGTCGCAAAGCGAACATCAACACGATGATCAATGAGTTGACGCAGGTCATCCAACCGAGTTCTATCGCTTACGACATGGCTGCCCGTGAAGAAGTCAAGAAGACGGTAGCCAGTCTCAACAGCGAACTGGCCGACATTCAAAAAGAAGACCATGATATCGGCCTAAAATTGCTTCGAGCGTGGAAGAGGCGCGATGACGGCGACTTTTATGGCGCAAGCAGCAGTCTCTGGGTCAAGAGGGTGACTAGCTGAGCTGTTGTCAATTCCATTCCCCATTTTTTGTTCTTTGTCGCTATCTGGACTTCTGTTTTTGAGCTACGCGTGCGATCTATAGTTCTTAGCCGTGGTGTTTGACCCCCAGGTATCATAATATGTTGGCCCAATGTTGGTGATGTCTCATTTTGTACCTGGCAGTGCGTGAATGATACCCTTCTTGTTCATGTATCACAAAGTCCCAAGAAGGCGTTGCCTCTTAATCCTCAAAAACGGCCTATGCTACTAGAGAACACGATGCTTATCGTATGTATAAGACGTGGTTCAGAAAGTAGGTATCAAGACGCTCATAGGTATGCGGAGCGAAGCGTAGTGATCAGTGCCACCGAGTATAGAGAACCCCTTCTTTGCTCTCGTGGCGCGTTGCTCATTGAATTCGTGAAAAAAAAAAGTAACGGGCGAAATCATTTCTTGCCGGACTTCTTGATACCCTGGCTACCGGTGTTCAGCGGTCCCTTGCCCTTGGCCTTGTCCATCATATCCTTCTTGGCCTTGGCCTCTGTACATGCGACAACCAGTTAGTTATTGTACTTCTCTGGACGATGGCAAAATTTGAAGTAACGTACCGAGCCTCTGCTTCTCTTTGAAGGCGAGCTCATCCTCGTCAAGATCCTTCTTCTCCTTCTTGGCCGCCTTGAGGGGCTTGACCTTGCCGCCTAGATAAGAACATTAGCGGGCTGAAACATCCTTGAGTTGGGATCATGCGGGTGTGCAGGACTCACCTTCTCTGCTTGCGCCACCCATTATGATGTGTAGAAGAGGTTTGGAGTTGAGGGGTTGAGACGGGATTGGTATTGTTTGCGATGATAAGGAGAGGGGAATGGAAAAAGTGAACAGGACGGATCGCTAGCGGGGCAAGGCTAATTTCTAAACGGGCTTAGCGTGGAATCGGGCTTTCCCGTGACTGAGCTGGACGCGAGCAACGTTGCCGTCGAAGCCTGGTGGAATCTAGGAGTATCCTCGAAGCTGCTCTACCATCGAATTGTCTTAACATTGCTTTCCATCAGAAACGATTCATGCTCCGCATTTCCCGATAGTGATAAGATAGACAGCGCTGTGGCGTCTCTACCCAGTTGGTTGGACTTTCTAATCACTCCCAACGCCCGATTCTAGAAGCATTCCTGCTAACCGGCGTCATTCTTGTCATCCGCGAAGCTGTTCAGGAACACCTGGTGAAACAGACCGCGTATCTTGAGTGTGAATATCAAGGCATCATGTCCTCACGCAGGTCATCGACCGCCTCAGAGGGCGAAATCATCGAATCAGGTTCGGAGACGAAGGCAACTACGTCGCAATCTCACCTTAATGGCAACAGCGTTGACCGTCCCACCAGAGTTAGTTCATCCGCATCGGTGACCAAGTCGCGTCGTCGTCAGGGCTCTACGACCAGGACCAGGTCGCGGTCGCGGTCGCGCTCCCCATACCGAGATTACAGAGGGTACAAACGTCGACGGGACGACCCTTACGACTATGATGACCATGGATATGATTATGATAACGACAGACGCTCTGGACGTACGCCACCGCCGCGACGCGGGGGGCATCGACATGATAGTGATCGGGGATACGCAAGACAGCCTAGATCTTATTACGACTATGATCGCGAAGACAACCAGCTTGCGAGTCTTCGATACGACGAAGACTATGACCGACGGAAAGAGAAGCGCCAGCGCACGCGAAGTCGATCGCCATACCGTGACGTCCGGAAACGCAAGCAGTACTCGGGTGATGAGTGGGAGTCGCAGCGACCGCGAGGAGAGGGCAGCGCGGCGTCGCAGAGCAAACGAAGGTCTTCTACTGAACAGTCAGTGAGCGAACGGGGAAAACCCCGAGCTGTCGCTCGAGATTCTAGACAAGATGCTGAAACTCAGGAAAATCAGGTTCAGGCAGCTTCTACGGCCGCTACATCGGATGGTAATAATAGGTACGTGTCACGCTTGATTGATATGCCTCAGTACTGATAATTTGTCTAGTGTAAACGGCCAAGATGTCGTCGAGCCGGTCGAACCTCTTGATGAGGCTGCCCAGCTTGAGGCCCGGCGCAAACGACGCGAAGCTATCAAAGCCAAATATAAGGACCAGGCGACGCCCCTGCGCATTCAAGCGTTGCATCTTGGGGATAGGGGTTCAACCCCTACTAGTGAAGCAGTAACGCCTAGTAACGAGACTCCAGGTAAGCCTTTCTTACCCGTTCCTATATACTGATACTAATTTTTGCAGAATCGGGGGCTACTCCGGACGGCAACTCATTCCCGGATTTCAGTATCGGGAAAGACTCGGACTTGGTACAACACGGTGCCGTGGACGGCGTTGATCAAGATGAGCCTTCAGCCGCAGACTATGATCCTACTATTGACATGAAAGCCGAAAGAGAAAGGCACGGTGAGCAGAGTAACGAAGTCTCGGCCGCGAGCTACGATGAAACGAAGACCACCAAGCAGGACGTGCTCATCCCTGATGCTCCACCGCAGCCGGAGCCACAGGCAAAAAATCCGTACGATATGTTTGCGGATGACGATGACGATGACGATATGTTCGCTGAAGACACGGCAAACACAGCGCAGCCGGCGCACGCGTCCGCTATTGCTTTACCCCAAGCGCGGGAGCTCGACGTTAGCATGATGGATAACTGGGATGATTCTGAAGGATACTATAACCTGCGAATTGGTGAATTGATAGACGGACGTTACCACGTGCAACAGAATCTAGGCAAGGGGATGTTTTCGTCTGTTGTCCGAGCCCAGGACTCAAAGACTAATAGCGTCGTGGCAATCAAAATCATCCGCCAGAACGACACAATGAAGAAGGCTGGGCTGAAGGAAATCGACATCTTGGAAAAGCTCCGAGAAGCAGATCCGGAGGACAAGAAACACATGATCAAATTCGAACGGAGCTTCGAGCACAAGGGCCATCTGTGTATGGTCTTTGAGAATCTGAGTATGAATCTGCGTGAGGTGCTGAAGAAGTTTGGCCGAGATGTAGGGTTAAACCTGCGCGCAATTCGAGCATACGCCCAGCAAATATTTCTGGGGTTGAGCTTGATGCGCAAGTGCAATATTCTCCATGCTGACTTGAAGCCCGACAACATGCTGGTCAATGAGCAGCGCAACGTACTCAAGGTCTGCGACTTGGGTTCCGCATCGCCAGCCTCAGATAACGAAATCACACCGTATCTGGTCAGTCGCTTCTATCGCGCACCGGAAATCATCTTGGGCATTCCCTACGACTACGCCATCGACATGTGGTCTATCGGCTGCACACTGTTTGAGCTGTATACGGGCAAGATCCTCTTTACAGGGCGAAACAACAACCAGATGCTCAAATCAATTATGGAATGCCGTGGCAAATATCCGCCCAAGCTTCTCCGGCGCGGCTCTCTGGCGCACCTCCACTTTGACGACATGGCCAACTTCCACAGCACGGAAGAGGACAAGATCACCGGGCGCCTCGCCACCCGGGTGGTGGACTTCAAGAAGCCCACTCGCGATCTGAAGACGCGACTAATGGGCAAGGGCACGCGCGGGATGACAGATAGCGAAGCGAAGGAGCTAGCATTGTTTGTCGATCTGCTGGACCGGTGCCTCAGTCTGAATCCGGAGAAGCGATGCACCCCGGCCGAGGCGTTGAAGCACCCGTTTATCCTGCGCCCAAAGGCCTAGTATGATCCACGCGTCCTCCTGCACCTCGCTTGATGCGACTTATGTCAGATCGCACTCCATTCGGGCAATTGGGTGACACGGGTTGTATATACGACTGGTAGATGATATCACTTTATGCATTCACATTACACAATGGCCTAGTACAAGAGTAAACACAGCCTATGCTGTCTATAAAGGGACGGGGTATAGTATCACTATTGTCAAATGATTCGGGGTTCAGCGGTGGCAAACGGCAGCATCAATCAGGCCAGGCTGGCAGATGGGGATGGGGATGAGGGATGGGGATGGGGTCATGGGCATCTAGGCATCAATCCATCCTTGCGGAGGCGAATTGATATCAGCCCAGTCTAAGCCGCGATCGCCATATCTCGCATCATGCTCGATCACCCAGCCGTTATGGCAACGTCGTTGACTGGTCCTTTGCGTGTACTAGAAAATTCCAGATCGATCAAGTGAGGTTATTCGACTCTTCGAGACGTCAAAGACCGCGGCGATCTATTATTTCCCACGGCGTGTTCCGTAGTACTCGTGATTCACGAGAAAGACCAAGGCCAATCACAGATTTGGTACTAAGAAACAAGCGGCGACAACCGAGTCATCGACCCGATCTTGGGACGATGTCGTCTTCATCGGAAGATGAAAGCAGTCTACAAAGCATGGACGACCCATGACGGCCTACCCCGGATTCAACCACGGACAACCGAGTGGATGAAAGGACGGCGACGGCGCATGCGAGTAATGTAATGGACGCGGAAGACAACGGATCATGGATCTAAATGGCGCGGCTGGTCGCGGAAGGCCGAACCAGGCAGCTTCTGACGGTGGCAGCGTTGAGTGGCCACTGGCCACTGGTCAGTCGCAGTGGCAGGCAGGCAGTGGCAAGACGGTCGAATCATCTTCAACCAACCCTTGTCTGGGACAAAGAGATCCATGAAGATGGCTGGGGGGCGGGCAGTCAGCAATAATCAGCAATCAGCATAGACCAGGCTACCCAGCAGGACTCAATAGTGAGCAATAGGGCGGCAACAGCGAATGAGAAACGCGCCGAGTGTTTGCTAGCAAGCGTGGCGATGATCTCACTCTGTCTCTGAAACGAGGATAGCACGAGTGGGCCTCAGGCTGCGGCGCAAGCTCAGGCAGAGCACAGACCCGGCCAGGCTTCGCTCCCCCACAGGGCCACCTGCGCCCAGCCCTGCTTGGACGGCCAACGTGGCAGCAGCGCCCCCGGATTGGCTACGCCGCCTGCCTCACTCTCGCAGAGTTGGCGCTAAGGAGTGTACGGTATCTTACGAGACGCCCACTGCCTCAGGAGCACGAGTGAGCGCTTACTGCTGGGCTAGCCTAGCTGCCAGTGGCCGTTGCTGGCTGCCAACAGGGGCGGAGACTACGATCACCGAACCAAGTTTCTATTTCCAGTTCTATTATTTGGATGCTCTGGTTGCGATTGCGCACTTGAGTCAAGCAAGGCCCACGGTTCAAGTGGACCGCCGCACTGTCGACACCTTAATCTCAACAGATTAAGGAGGGCTCCACCGCCATGTTCCAGGTCCGTCGCAACCACATGGATCGCGATCGTCAAGGCTGTGGCAACGCAGACTGCTTCTAAAGTAAGAGCCGGATTCGCCTTCGCCTCTGGTTCGGTTGGAGATCGTCTAGATCAGGGGGGGGGGTGGAGGTGGAGGCAAGGCTGGGATATATGTAGTATTCTCCGACTGAGGAGCCTGGCAGTGCATGGACTAGCCAGGTGGGCGGCAGGCAGGGCGTGTCAGGCGTGAAACGAAGCAGAGCAGCATGCCCTGTCCGGGCGACGCAGTCCATGCTCTGAGGTGGAGGAACTGCATGGGCATAAACTCTAAGAAAGCGAGTAAAAAAGACGGTGTAAAGTCATGAATCATCACCGTAAGAATGGGCCAGGGTGGAGTCACACACCGCCAGGTTTGGTCAAGGCAGCCAATCAGCCAGCTGAAATAGTGCCCACTCGCCCTGTGACCAGTTATGTAACATGAATCCGTTAAGATACAGTGTTATTACTATCGTTATGCGTTGCCTCCAGCCGTTGGTTTTATTACACGACGCTCTCCTTTTCTTACCTTGGCTTCCCTCTATCTTCTCCTCTTCCCCTCTTATCCCTCCCTCCTCTCCCGCCCGTCATACGCCTCTTCTCTTCGTTCTGATATACCTTCTTCTCTTATACGTTCCGTTCCGTCTGTCAGTTCAGTTCCTGTGTTCAGTTCCTGTTTATATTTATAATATCTGGATTGCCGGACACTTCAGCAACTACCCAACCCAACCCAAGGACAAACAACCACTGCCAAGTCTCTGGACCTGCGGCCACTGCTCCTGCTCTCCTCTGCTCTGCTCTGCTTGCCTGGCTGTGCAACAAACATCTCCATCTCGCTCCTGGATTCAGATTCATAGACCTGTCCGACTCTCCTTCCATGGCTTCTTAATCCATTCCATACGGTCTGATTTGGTGTTTGCTCGATCTCCCTCCCCAGGATTCTCCAGGATATACTCTATAGAGTCCATACTCTCCTCCACTGGATCAGGCCTAGTTCGCTCTTCAGCCCAGGACAATTATACATCCACTGCCATGCTGGCCCAGCCTCTCCCCTTCATCTACCCTCACCCTCAACCTCACCCTCATATGCTTCCAACTCCTCCCCCTTCTCCCCCACTCGCCCGTTTCTATGCCCCCGAAGATCGTCTTGGACTCCTCCTAGCCAACCGGCTGGAGCTCACCAGCATCCTTGGAGTCGGCGCCTACGGTGTGGTCTACACAGCCGTGGACATCCACACCGATGTGCTCTACGCAGTCAAGGCTCTCAACAAAACTGGGCTGGATCCCCGCCAGCTCAAGTTCCAGCAGCGTGAAATCAAGCTCCACCATATGGCCAGCCAGCACCCCAATGTTGTTTCATTGGTTCGCATCATGGACTCGGACGACTGCATCTACGTCGTTATAGAATTCTGCCCCGAGGGTGACTTGTTCTCTAGCATCACCGACAAGAGCCACTTTGTCGGAAATGATCCCCTGGTCCAGCGTGTCTTTCTCCAGATCCTGGATGCCGTCCATCACTGCCACTCGCTGGGAATCTACCACAGGGACCTCAAGCCAGAGAACATTTTGGTCACCGACCAAGGAATGACTGTCAAGCTGGCTGATTTCGGCCTTGCCACGACCGATATGTTCACCTCGGACTTTGGCTGCGGATCGACATTCTACATGTCGCCAGGTGCGTTGACCACGTCTTTTCTTGTCACACAGCGCTAATTTGAGCAGAATGCCAGCAGCCGAACCCTCGCCCAATGTCGTACTATCAATCAGCACCGAACGACGTCTGGAGCTTGGGTGTCATCCTCGTCAACCTGACTTGCGGCCGCAACCCGTGGAAGCGTGCCTCGATTGAGGACTCCACCTTCCGCGCCTACCTGAAAGACCCGTTCTTCCTCAAGTCTATTCTTCCGTTGTCGGATGAGATGGTTTGTATTCTCAGCCGCATCTTCGAACCCAACCCGTCGCAGAGGATTACCATTCCGGAGCTGCGTCAAATGATTCTGGAATGCCCTCGGTTCACGCTCAACCCCATGACCCCTTGGGGTTCGACAACTGGTCCACTCGTCAACTACATCCATCCCCCACAGGTTGCTCCTATCGACAATCTGAACACACAGCCCTCGACCTGCTCTTCTGATTCGTCGCAATACTCTGACGCTTTCTCGGCTGTCTCCGATGGTTCTTCCTACACCGAGGGCTATTCAGACATGGATAGCATGTCCTCAGTGGGGCTAGACGACTACAAGGACGATTTCCAACCAGAAGCTCTGACATGCGGCGACATGCCAGAGCCGCTTCAAGCACCTATACCAGTGCCTGTAGCGGGACCTCTTGTGGTCTGTCAACAACCCTTTGTCTACCCTCCCCCCATCGCCGTCTGTTGATATCGCCTTACGACATGATTTACGCCTACACATTCATCACACCTTCCCTTTTGGACATTCTTCGATTCCCCTTGTATTATTTTCCTGGACCGCTGGTTTTCTTTCTCTCTGGACATACGATTAATAGTTTTTGCCGGATTCCTTCGAATCCTCTGAATCCACTGGATTTTCGTGGACATGCCGTTGGCCGAGCCATGGGACTTCCCCACGGATTACCCAGGGTTGCCTAAGGATAATGCTTTAGCCAATCTTGGATCGATCCACGGACCAAAACTTGGACTTGTTATAGTATGTTGCACATATTATTTGGAGGATTTTCTAGCGCTGCACTTGCAGTTGCACTTTTTATTTTTCTCTTGCTTTATTTTGGGCTTAATTGTCATGGAGGTCGGAGTTCTGGTTTTGTTGTGAGAAAATACCCCGGAGATGAATTTGCATATTATTTGAACCCTGTGTCTTGTTTCCTTGTCGGACTTGTTCTTGTTGGAGTTGGACGGCTGTTGTCACGTCATCTTGGAAACGGATATACCCGGAGATCTAAACGAATGCCGGCTGCTTTATCTTTCAGTTGTTGATAGATAGTCTGGCTTGCTGCTGGTGGATAGGTGCCTTGCGCACAGCGCTGCTACAAATACGATGCTCGAACGACATGCCTTGCTGCCTACCTAACGCACTTCATGTTTCTATCATGAGTCTTCATTCTAGGTGAACCATTCTCGAGTCCAAGAATCAACCACCGCTGTTATTTGCGGCCGAGCACTTTTGTTATTCCATCAAGGTCTTGAATATATATAACCTTTGTATTAAAATCATGTACATAGATTACAATGAACATATCAACATCAACCACTACCGTTTAGTACCCTGTCTAGGACTTGTAGACACCGTTGAACACTCGGATACTGAGCTCTACCTACGGCCACCAGATACGCTACCTCTAGGAATGCCGACGCTTCCCAATCCTCAAACTCTATCCATGTACCTCAGCACCCAACTACCAACCCAACGACCCCACCCTTACATATTCCTCCCCCCCGTAACCCTGATCGTCTCCCCATTAACATAACTAAACAGCGGACTCGCGACCGCCAACACACTCCTCGCCGCCTCCTCAGGACTTGCCGGCCGCCCGAGCGGAATATCCGGGTACGCCGGCTTCCCATCCTTCCCAGCACCCTCCTTAGCCGCAACCTGCTGCCCAGGGATACCCAGCGCAACCCTCGTCCCGTCGGGCGTGGTAATGAACGCGCCCTTCTCCTTCGCCGCCGTCAGGCGCGTCTGCACGAACCCAAACGCAATCGTGTTGGCGCGGACCCCGAACTGCGGGCCCCATTCTTTCGCGATCGTGCGCGTGAGTCCGACGACGCCCGCTTTGGCAAGCGCGTAGTTTGCTTGTCCGCTGTATCATATCATGTCTGTCAGTACATCGAATTGAAGAAGGTGGTGTGGGGGCGGGGAAGGGGGGGG
>RHLP01000701.1:0-10018 GCA_003719405.1 Aspergillus incahuasiensis
CTCCTCCAGGCCCCCCCGGCCCGCCTATGTATGAGCGCGGTCCTGGATTCGAGCCTGGCCCGCCTGGCCCGCCGGGGCCCCATGGACCGCCTCCGTATCAGCGTGGTCCGGGGTTCGAGCCTGGGCCGCCGGGGCCGCCTCCGGGGCCCGGGTATGGACATCGTCATGGTGGGTGGTGAAGGGGTAGAGGAGGATGGGTGTTGGGTCCCAGCGAGCACTGCGCTGCGCTGTACTGTTGAGAGGACGTTGGCCCGTCCTATGTATTCTCGGACCCCACTAAGATCGGGATATGGAATGATTGATTGATTGTGATATCGCGAAAGGAATGGGGCGGTAGATTACGATGCTATGGATATCTACTGCTTAAGCAATCAGCCTTCAGGGTCAGGGAGGGAAAGGGTAAGAAGTTTCATTGCAGAGCAGCATTGCATGCACGGATGGATTGATGGATAAGCGGATTTTCTTTTCTGTACTTTTGTGCCTTGGCTTTGGCTTTGGTTTTTACTTCTGCTTTTACTTTTCTTGTTGTGCATGTATGTATACTTACTTCGATCTTGTTGATTTTGCGCAATACCCAAACCACATCAATCCAAAATGAACGCCCCTCTCGGGAAAAGAATCATATCTTTAACTACACCTTTCCTGGCTTTATATTAGAGGAGGAGTGAGTGCATAGATTGACAGGTGATTCTATCCTACTCTTGCGGGACCGCGTGTGTAGAGCACCTTAATACTTGGAAGAGAGAATGGGTTTATTGTGCCATGGACCCTGAGGAATAGGCTGAGCTCCGAAAATGATATTCTATTGCAGGTTGGAGGAAATGGCGCCTGACTGCGCTTTCTAGCAGTATAATCCTTACTTGATGTTCCCCCCTGCAGCCCGGACAAGGAACCAGGGACGCATTTCCGGCTCCTTGTTTGTGAGCTCGGTCGCGGAATCATCGGTCGTTGCATAGTTAGTAGCCAAGGGATAAGGAAAATGGGATTATGGCAAACAAGGCGAGTTGCCCTGTTTTCTCCTATTGAGAATTTAAGCAAAAGACAGGACTCGGAGAGGAGAGAGGCGATCGATCATCGATGCATGGATTTAGGGCGAAGCGATATAGTCGACGTTTGCTAGGTGTAGCTACATGACCAAAGAATGAGAACAACCTACAAGTGGCTAAACCTCGCGATGAGGCACCAAGGCTTCATCGATTAGACTTCCACTGATGTCATGGACCCTGAATTATCTCAAAGTTTGATGTTGGACATCCCCCCGAGTTTTCCTTGATGCCAGACGATCATTATTCTTGACCATTCAGTCATCCTGACTCGATACGGAGTTGTTCAAATTTGTTTGATCACCAGTAATCCACACAATGGCAGCAAACTACGACCTCGAGGCCTCCGAGATGGAACGAATCGTCAACGCCCCCGGCCGCGGCTTCCTCGGCACCTCGTACCTTCTACCTGTATCCCACACTACCCGTACCGCGGCCCGGAGCAATTCCTCCAGGACTTTGAGCGAGAATACAACCCCAACAAACAGACTGACCACTGGTTCGTGTTGACTGGAGTCACTCAGCATGTATTCGACAAGCATTTTTCTGAACCAGAGTCCGGACCTTTCTCTCGCGGCCTCTCTTTTGACCCTGATCTGCAACTACTCTTGATCGTCATGCCAGTAAGCAAGACACACGCGACGGCCGCCAATGCATTCCTCAAAATGGTGGATCGTGCAACTCAGGCTGTGGGGATGGAGTATGGATTGGAGGAGCCGCCTGGAAGCTTCGAATCGGCGACAATGGGCATGAAAGTGCCCGATCAGGCTTGGGTGCGTAGACGAACCGTGCCGGGCCGCAAGTATGGCTGGCCGAGCATGGTCTTGGAAGTGGCGCTGTGCGACAGTCAGGCCAAGTTACAATCAGATGTTAGATACTGGTTCCGTGCACCACCCCCAGATGGGGTCTTCAACATTGTGTTGACTCTCAGGATTGATCAGACCAAGGAGGAAATCCTCATTGAGAGGTGGGGAAGGAGCACCTGCACCGCACACAACCGGGCCCGTCTTGAACAGCGCGTTGTTGTGTCTAGGGGTCCGAGATCGGGTGATGTTACTATTCACGGGGCCCCTCTCATCATCGGCTTTGAAAGGCTTTTTCTTCGCCCGCCAGAAACCCCAGAAGAGGTGGATCTCGAGCTCGATGACTGGAAGTTGCAGTTCATTGCCGAGACAATCTGGAGGCGCCAGTGGCTGCATGGCCATAAAGGTTTTTCAATGGAGGGAGCGCTTTGACCTCCACGGAGCAGGTTTGGTACGGGGGCTAGGTCAAGAGACTTCTAAGAAGAATATGGCAGGTATCGATAATTGAATTTCCCAGCCACGCATGTCAATATCAACTTAGGTTACAGAGCAGGGTCGGGAAAGCCAAAGGTTACATCAAATGGAACGCAGTGATACAGCCATCCCCTTACTAGATCTCATTCCTTCCCACTCTACTTGGCGAGGAATCGTATCCTAGCTGGTCCTTTGGTCTAGCCGAATGTGCCATCAGGCCACTTTAACTACAGTGCCACCCGCAGCAGTGGGATTATATCCATGATCGGTGTTACAATCGCGTATGTATTTTGTTTAATGCCAGATTCTCTCGACAGGAGAAAGGCAGCGTAAATGGGCGCCGGAATCTAATGATATTCTAGAAAGCGTGGTTCACCTATCTCGGCATTTCCATGATCTTCGTCGAGCTGGCCATCATCGCGCAAACCATCATCGTCGTGGCCCGGGTCCAGACGACGTGGAAGAAGGCGCATCTCACCTGTGTCTTTCTTCTCCCAGTCCTGTGAGTTAAACCTCTTTTCCCAACATAACAAACCCCCTTCTACAAATTATGCGTGCAAATCGGTCTGACACATATAGCGTCCCCCTCGCCCTCCTCTGCCAAATAATCCTCACACACACCACAATCAACACCCCGGACCCAACATCCTCAACCTGGTCTCTCACAATAAGCACGCAGCTCGCACTCTGCCTCAGCGTGCTCACAGCAAGCGCACCGCAATTCGTCCCCGTGCTTCGCCAGCTGCAGACGACGGGGATGCGCCTGGACGGGATGACGCGGCATACGTTGTCCGGTGGTTATTCTTATGGCTGGCAGTATGCGTATTACGGAAATTCGAGATCGCGGTCACGGCCGAGGTCGAAGTTCCTTGCTACCGGTTCTTCTTCTGCGGCGCGGATGAGGGACGAGTCGATGTCGATGTCGATGTCGATTCTGGAGCTGAGGAATGCCCTTATGAGCGTGAGTGTTCCCTTCGCGGTGACGGAGACGACTGTTATGGCTGTGACGGCTGGTGCGGTGGGGGATCGGGAACAGATGGAGAGCGTGGAGGAGGAGGAGCGCGATGGCGATGAGAGCCAGTCGGGGAGTCAGGCGAATATCATTCGCGCGACGAGGACGTGGGTTGTCACGGAGGAGCATGTTGAGGGGCAGGATCGGGGGTTTTGCACTTTGTAGATCGTAGATCTGCGTGGTTGGCTTTTCGGGTTCTTTTCTCGGGTACATGGGATATATATCATCACGATGGTATGGAGATAGATGGTCTTTACTCACGTCTTATGACATTTATCTTTTTGCACTATAGGCTAGCCATGTTTTGGGAGCATAGGTAGGTAAGGTAGGTCCATTGGTAGCTGCTTTTTCCAAACGACGTGATAGACGTGAGATGGATTCTAAATCGCAATACGTAATAGGCATGCATAGCCACGTCCCTGTGCTTGGTGGTGTATATAAATAACTAGCTGGATGTATAGTTTTACTATATAATCTACTTGTCACGTCCGCTTGGCAGTACCAGGCTATTATGCATAGTACGAGCCACTTATGTTGAGATAGTGGGAGCGAGCGGCCATTAACCTGACCAATCCTTCAATTGGTACAGAGGATATCAGCCTAAGGATTTCCGCGAGAATAGCTACGTGATCTTGTTCTTCCCAGTCCAATGTATCTGGTGAGACACAAGGATAAACAGTACGAGTGCGAATCCACAGTGGTGGTGCACAGAAAGTGGGCTATGTGGTGTTTCTTGCTAGCTGCTCTAATGGAGACTTGCTACCAATGCAACAACTTTCGGATAAAGGGAATGAGTGATAAAAGAAATATAAATTAAAGAAGTTGGATGTCAGACCTACAGGTTACACGCAGGAAGATGGAGGAGCCGATCCAGATACTAGGGCAAATGAGTACAGGGGCCATTCTACCCTAATTACACAATCCAAGTGCACGCACACAGTCTCCGGAGTATAAGCTTACCCTGCGCACACCTATCCACCATCCTCCCACTCATCTACACCACGACTACACCGGACAAGTCCAACCCTGTATCGTTAGCAACCGCATGATTTGGGAGGATCCCGGCAAACTGGGAAGAAGTCGCCCTGCGCTGCAATGCGCCAACAGTGGTCAGTCTCACCGTGGGCCAAAAGTACCTTGTCTGCTGCAACCGGGGCCGCGTGCGAGACGCCTGTGTGTGACTTTGGTTTGACGACCGGTATATGTTCATATTGTCTTTCCTGAGTGCCAGTAGTGCCAGCAGTGTAGCCAAACAACGAACGGCGAACCGGGCATGGATTCTTCTTCTTTTTTTCCCGGCAGGTAAATGCCACATCTGCATTACGGAGCTACCCTAAGGGTGGCCATCCCCATAGGCCTGCACGCAAACGGGAACGTCTTCGTCAACACGGGCAGCATGCAAAGCCGCCCGAGCGAATTCCACTCTGCAAATACCACTCGCAGAGTACGACAGTAGAGGCTCAAAAAAGAGCAAAAAATATCAAAAACATACAACAGCTGGGATTCGCATGTGGTCACCCACCATACTACTAACCAGCCGGCGTGTGGCTTAAGTACGGCTGAGCGGACGGGAAGCCCTGTTCTCCACACCCTGTGGTCGTATGTGCTTCATAGCTCTACAACATGGTTTATATAGAACAATTGTTTGATATAAATAGCTTTTGAGAATACAACTGAGTAGGGGTTGGTTCTGTCTCCTTCTATTTCTTGAACACATCTCTTCCAAAAGACCGGGGTAGGACGGCGACTTTACTATAAAATCAAGAGATTCGAGTCCTTCTTTTTACAACCTAGAGGTTAGCATTTTACTATATCAAACTTCACAGATAGTCCCTCATATGGGAAACAACACGCTCAATCTCACAAGCTTCTCCCCTATTCCCCTAGTAGTCATCGCAACTCAATTCGGTGCTCGTAGGCCCCCTTATTTACGTCACATACATTAAGAAGCATACATTTATCTCATCTTATGTTTGCTTGGTGCTGTCTTGCTACAACAATGATCTTCCACATTTATATTTACAGTATAGCATGGAGACAAGAATACTTACAATACGTCCTACTGATAAACTTCGATTAAGCAGGCGGGTCACTATTCAGAACCGGACCAACGGTATCCGCGAGACTCAAAGCCCGCGTCACAGGCGCAATGTCCCCGGAATTACGGGACCTGGACCTGTTTGATTCATAATGGATGGATACTAAATATCCACAAGGCTGGACTGTGTACGCGCTTTTTCAGACTACGGTGGTCAATTCTATGTATGTCATGGAGTCCTGTATGCCCCCTTTGGTAGATTCAAGAGGAGTCCAGACAGAACAGTGTTGTTGAAGCGTCAAGTTGGCGCCAGGATATATACAATGGTATCATCGAGTATAATATTCTGATTACCGGGGATTATAATAGGTAGGTATAAGGGTGGTAGGTAGGGACGCTTTTCAACTTACTTGATTACCCTAGGATTTCAATTTTCCAAATATAACAACCACTAATGTTCGCGTTGGTGCGCACACGTGCCCAAGGAGAAGTGGCTAACTGAAGTGATATCCTGCTGAGCTTCTCTATCTTTATATTGAGGATAAGACCACTGAGTCGTGAGTATCCTTGAGAGCGTCTACATTCAAAGAATCAGGTTGATATCCTTAGCGTAGCTATTCTCTTCGAGTAACGCATATGCATTAACCTGACAGATATATATACTTCACTAGGGCACAGAGTAAGGTGAGAAAGTGAAGCTGGTACTTGCAACCGCATAGAAAGATGAACCTCCTCTCCCTAGCTTTTTTACCGATCCATTCTTACCATTTTCAGACCCCCATCAAGTTTGACTCTGGTTGTCAACTACCAAAGCTCATTGATACCTATGTACAATCCTCAACATTCTGCTTCTCCTCCTCACTGGGGTGGTCCTCATACTTCATTCCCTTCACCAACTCCCCAAGACACCGCAAATGCCTATCCTCCCGCATCCCCGGCGGCCCATTCTCAAACACCCTCAACACATGCGAGTTGCGCTCTTCAGCATGATACAGCATCCTCTCAATAGTCTCGCCCACATCCTCCTCAAGCTTCTTATGCCCCGCCTCCGCAGCCTGCTCCTGGATCTCATTCAACCGTTTCACCCAGAAGATCCACCTCCAAGGCGTAAAGCCAGCCTGCGGCTGCTGCGCAACCTCCCACTCACTAAACAGCCTGCCCCCACGCCCAATCTCACCCGGACAATCATTCCACGCAACATCCGCAAGCTGCACCAGATTGCCCCCGGCCTCGTCAATCCACACATAAACCACCGGGAGCAAATCCGCAATGCTCACCCTGCCCAGCGTGCGCACGGGGTCTTCACCACCAGAGTCAAGCCCACTGCAGAGCTCGCGCTCTCGATCCTCCAACGCAGCGCGAAACACCACCAGCGCAATCTGGCACACCCGGTCCCTGCACACGCGCGTGGACGCCACCTTCGCCAGGAACGCCGCCAGATTGACCCGCTGCGCCCCGGACATCGTGGCAAACCCGTGGACCCAAAAGCCGACCATGTCGCCCACGAAAAACGGCAGCTCGTGCCACAGCGTCCCGTCCCTGCTCCGCGCGATATCGACGCCGTACACGCCCTTACCTGGCCTCGACAGCGGGCCCTTGCCCTGGATGCGCAGGATGTCGAGGACCAGCGCATCGTGCTCGGGGCTGTCGTGCGCGACATACCGGCCTGCCTGGTAGTAGACGTGCCAGAGGTCGTGGAGGTACTGTTCCAGGGAGTCGACGCCGTCGCCGACGCTGCAGTACCGGTGTGTCGTGACCCAGATCCGGTTGCTGGCGACGGCGCGCAGCTCGCTTGTGTTTCCGGACGCCGCGAGCTGCCGGATCTCTTCCCAGTCTGTATCCGCGGCGGACAGGGGGTCTTGGATGGTGCCGCTGCTGCTGCCGCTGCTGGGGAGGGAGGCAAGGAGGGACTCGGGATTGTGCTGCATGGCGAGGTGGTGGTGGTATGGCATGTTCAATCGAGCATGGAATGTGTCCGGTAGGAAAAGCAACGAAACTTATGGGGGTTTCGACGATGAAGCGCTCGTCACCTGCGCAGTTTGTTCCCCTGCGTTGCGTAGACCGCTGTCTAGGCAGCGCCGTTTCACAGATGATAACAATTGGCCATGGCCTTGACACAAGATACTAGCCTCGCGTCCCAAAATTGAGACTGTACGGCGCTGCGGCTTCAAGCAGGCGCCTAGCCGCTAGCTTGGGGGAAGGATGCGCTATAGCATGCGGGGTGTCTCGGCGTTTGCTTGCACCCATCCGATGGAGGTCCGTGCTGCTTTGCGCGACAAGGGATACGTGGCTTGATGCGTCGAACGGGCAAAATGAAGCAGTCGTCCAAGGATCTGAACCCATCTGCTGTGCTCGCAGCATTGAGCATGGTATTAGGGCTCATCCACTACCCACGCGTCCTCTGAATTGATCCAAACAACGTTGCTTGAAGTTAACACGCTTCAAAGCACAGAGGTAGCAAGTAGATTTATTGAATAGCAACGTAGAATTCGTAGGGCGTAGTGGAAGTGGTGGGGTTATAGCAAATAGCACCAAGTAGTTGACTCAGGGTCATGCACCTCAGCACACCGCACCTGCATTGTCCCTTGATTGAGCTACCTGAACGACTAGGTGGAACAGTAAAAAGGTAGCTCGGGCCATGTGAGGATCATGGGGTACCCTAGGTACCCTTCATTAATGTAAAACTCTGTATTATATCATGCACCAGGCTATGGTTCTTCAGTCCTCCCGTCTACCTCTTCCCAGGCGCACTGACGGCTACGCGGGAATTTGCACTGACCTTTCGGAGAACATCGAGATACTCTCCAATCACTTTGAATAAACAATAGCCAACTATCCATATGGTCCTCGATTTAGTACGTCCGCATGCGCCTGATCTCTATTACATAGATATGGTATTTGGTAATCAAATGGAAAGTATCGTAGTAAATATTGAAACTGTTCACAAAGTGCAGTTGATGGACAGACCTCTGCAAAAGATATCACAGCAACATGCAATGCACCTACCATCACACTCACCTGCACACATCCAGCGGCTTCGACACATGTACTTCTCCCAGCAACCTTGCACATTCCACCACGTCTTCCCTGATACAGAAAATGAAGAACAGTCCTGTCCTAAGCCTCGGCGTGATGACATAGCATTAGGCGCAATGAGGTACTTTTATCGCACCGCGACCTACAGCCTGGGCAACCCTGGAACCTTGAGCATAATGCACATGCCTAGTTAGGCAAAGATACAGAGGAACAACAGGGCAACGACCTCGGCTTGGACTGGAGCGACCACAGGCTACCTTTAAAGAGAGTGCTCTGCACCCCCTAAATTCATCCATCAACAACGACAAACCCCATCTACCCAGGGACTCAACAACTCTCGCTTCCAGATCTCGATCCAATCCCAGTCTCAACCTTGAGTATCTGCCCACCATGCACCTCACTCCCCTCGCCTCGGCAGGCCTTATCCTCTCCGCCGTGCTCAGCGCAATTGCCAGCCCTACCGGCCCTACCCCTCCCAACAGTGAGGGCAACGCGCTCTCCTCCCACCTCATCGAGATCGACTCTGACGCTTCGCTTGTGTCCATTGACACTCGCGCTGCACATGCAGGACCTCAAGCTGACATTCCCGAAAGCAACGCGAGCAAACTTGGAGCGCGAGCCGAGAACGCTGCTCTGATCAAATACAAAGGGGTGAGTGTGCACTCGTTGCCTGCCTGTTCTCAGGCCTTTAGTTATATGGCGACTAGGTACCTACTACCCACAGCATATGCTGACTTTACTTCCTATAATCTGCGAGTAGACATGCTCCCGAGACAAGAACGAGTGCCGATACACAGTGAACAAGAAGACAAACTTCGCCAAGTGCTCGTCCAAATTCGCCAACAAGAAGGTGAGTTAACCCTTGTTCACTTGCACTTGCACTGTCCTTGGTGAACCCATAAGGCTCTGCAAGCTTTCTGGTTAGTATAACATACTAACACTGAATACTGCTTTGCCTCCTACAGTGCACGCGCAATGGAGCAGAATGTTTCTTTGATTCCTACGACCGCTCCGTGCAGTGTAAATAGGTACCCTGGGATGCAGGTCTATCCTGTTCCGGGTAAATAGTGGCTGGGGGGGAGACAATACATGTGAGGATCGTTGAATAGGCGCTGTCTGTATGCATGACGGTCAGCAATGCTGGGCTGGAGGGGTATGTTCGGTACCTAGGGTATACCGGCTGAGAAACAAACAACTTTCGGGGAGCAGGCGGTCATGGCAGATTTATGCTTGAAAAGACAGCGGGGATACTTCTACCATGTCGCGACTTGACTCAACATAGCTGCCATTATTTCATTATCCAACCGTCTGTGTGTACCGGGTGCTGCCTTATTCAAGTTGTGTTCTGACCAATTTCTAATATATCCTTGGTGTCTCACGATGTCTCCCATTGAATATTCCATTTTGGAACTTCTTCCTCGAAACCTTGAATAAGTTCATGACCCTCTAGTTCCGTAAACCCAGCTGAGGCCACTAGATCTCGAATAATGTCCACTTCATGCAGCTAAAGGTTTCTGTTGCATTTCAATACTCTGGCATGTACCTTTAAATGTGCTTCACATTGCTCATCTGCGCAGGCAGCTCTTGCTGAAAGTACTCTATATTAGGGAAT
>RHLP01000704.1:0-65733 GCA_003719405.1 Aspergillus incahuasiensis
CCCTTGCTCCTCGGCATGCTCCCTTCTTCAGAAAGAGTCCGAAGAATCAGACGCGGGTCAAGACAAAGGAATGGGTTCTATATTCAACACCCTGAAGAATTATCTTTCTCCGTCTCGAAGCGTGTCCTGCTCTGATCATCAGGCACGTCGTCACACCTCTCATCCCGTCTCCAGCATCTCTGACGACCCTGTCCTTGCATCTCATTTCTCCAATCCCTCTCTTTCCCATCCCTCGGAAGCACACTGTTTGGTGGAAGCTCCCCTTCTCGATCATGAGAAACCATACGTCTCCACGTCTTCTGAGAACGCCACGAAGCTAACTGCCAACGTGTCGAACCCTTCGCACTTAAAGAATACCCCTCCTCACACGCCTCGGGCAATGTCCGACGAAGATTTGCAACCCAATGAGAAAACTCCCGCATCTCCGCCTCGATCATCGAACCCAAACCAATCACCGCCCGCCGAACCCTCAGAGGCCGCCGACGAAATCACAGGGAAACTGAACGAGGTATTCCCCTCATCGATGGACACCTCTTCCCCAGAAACTTCTTCCCCCGATCCCTCTTCCCCGACTGCAGGGCCTCCAGTCGCCTCTGCCAAGGGCAAGCTGCATGTCAAGATCTCGGAGGCGAGAGGGCTTCAGCCGGGATTCGATCCATATGTCGTCTGTGTCTTTGAGTGGAACGAGGTGATCTCAAAAAGTGTTCAGGACGAGGAGAAGGAATCCATGAGACGTCAACAAAAGGAACTCGAGCAGGCTGACCTAGATGCCGGGCGGCCAATGGCCATTCCAATGAACCGACAGAGTAGCCATAACAGCGCGCTCGACAACCCAGATCACAGAGGACACGCCCCTGTAACAGATCCCCACTGGAACCATGAAGCAGTTTTGTGAGTGTATCCTCTCGCCTGCCCCCGATTGCGGCATTTTCTAATATTTTTCGCTACGGCAGTGATGTTTTTGGTGATAAATCTGAGATTGACGTCTCAGTATATGACCGTAATGATTCGGAAGCTTTCTTGGGCCATGTGCGGCTCTGCGTTGATCTCAAGGAGGACAACAGTCGTCTGGAAGGGTGGTTCAAACTGAACGGTCGGGCAGCAGGAGACTCTCGGGTCTCTGGAGAGATCTATATGGAGATGAGATTCGAGAAGACGGACAAGAAGCAGGTTGGACCGAACGATTTTCAGATCTTGAAGCTTATCGGCAAAGGGACTTTTGGACAGGTTTATCAAGTCAAGAAGAAGGATACGCGACGTATTTATGCGATGAAAGTCCTATCGAAGAAGGTCATCATTCAGAAGAAGGAGGTCGCGCACACGGTGGGAGAGCGGAATATTCTTGTTCGAACGGCCATGGCTGCTTCTCCTTTTATTGTCGGGCTCAAGTTCTCTTTCCAAACTCCCACGGATCTCTACCTTGTCACGGACTATATGTCAGGAGGCGAACTATTCTGGCACCTCCAGAAGGAGGGACGTTTTCAGGAGCCCCGCGCCAAATTTTACATTGCTGAGCTCATCCTGGCTCTGCAACATCTACACGATCATGATATTGTGTATCGTGACCTTAAACCAGAAAACATTCTTCTCGATGCCAACGGTCATATCGCGCTTTGTGACTTCGGTTTGTCAAAAGCAAACCTTACACAGAACGACACCACGAACACTTTTTGCGGAACCACCGAATACCTTGCTCCGGAAGTGCTGCTCGATGAACAAGGCTATACTAAGATGGTTGACTTCTGGTCACTGGGTGTACTTGTCTTCGAGATGTGCTGTGGATGGAGTCCGTTTTACGCGGAGGACACGCAACAGATGTATAAGAACATCGCTTTCGGAAAGGTCCGATTCCCGCGTGATGCCCTGAGCACGGAAGGGCGGAACTTCGTCAAAGGATTGCTCAATCGGAATCCTAAACACCGCCTAGGAGCACAGGATGACGCAAAAGAATTGATGGCTCACCCTTTCTTCCATGACGTTGACTGGGAGGCCCTTGGCAGGAAGGAGGTCATCCCACCTTTCAAGCCAAAACTCAAGTCTGACACGGATACGTCCAACTTTGATCCAGAGTTCACCAATGCTCTTGAGAACAGTAATTCGCTTAACGACCGGGCTGCAGCCCTCGCTAATGGTTTCATGGCTGCATCAACCCCGCTATCTCCAGGGATGCAAGCCAACTTCCAGGGGTTTACATTTGTCAATGAGAGCTCAATTGATCACCATCTCAAGAACGAAGTAGGTGATCGTGTGGATGAGGAGTACGAGTCAATGCATCGATCCCATAGATCTGCGAATTCTATAGATCACCGCATGGCTGGTGTTCAGAAGACTGGAGATGCGGGTGAGATTTTCAATGTTGACGACAATTTTGACATGTGATTATGGTTTTGATGCATGCTAGTGGAGTTTGTGATGTCTGCATATATCATGTTCCTTTTTTCTGCGCTGTACATGCTTTCCTCATGAACTGGGGCTCACCATGAGTTTCCGATTTTGTCCTCTTTATCATACCCCAGAAGATTTATTTCTGTATCTTCTTTCATTCCTCCGGCCTCGGCAGGGGGTGATGGATTTTTGGTCGTCGTTTCTGATTTGCGCTATTCTTGTCCATGATTTGATATGAATAAGGCAGGATGTTCATACTCTATGTCCCGGTCAGTTTGGAGAGACCAGACCCATTGCGATGTGCATATTACTGCTTACTTCGGTTATTCTTTGTCCTCTCGATTCTGTGATATCCCGCATTGACTGCTCATCTCACAGGCTGGCATGCCTCTTTCCTTTTCTCGGCTTTTCTCATGGTTTGACATCTCGCCCCCGCCTCTCGAGTCATTGTTTCCGGCGAACTTCTGGGGCCTGCATATCTGGATACTAGGGTAACAGGAGGTGGTATGTTATAGGTAAATGGATGATGTAGTGGCGTTGCGTTGCATGTCAGCATCGGCGCATGTGGTAATTCGAAAGCTCTTTGCTTTCTGAAAGCCGAATAAACCTACTACGAATGCTTCACTTTACTTCTCTTGTAGCTCCAACATGGGCTTTAGTCTTTTCGGCTGCGATCAGGCATAAGCCTGGCTGAAGGGTAGGGTAAGAAACAGATGGGTATATCCACTATATATATGTCTTGGATCTGAATCAACGCTAGATCTCACGTTGAAAGGGTTCCCTTTTTCTAATGAACTGGCCAGTTGCACCATGCGTTCGTCATCTACTTCATCTATCCAACACAACTACGTACCTACTTCGTACTCTATAGTTAGCTCGTCTACAAAGCCGGCCCAGGTAAGAATCCGACCTATGTATAGACCATAGTCCATGCACGTGTTTGAGCCTGTCTTATCCGCGTTGCACCTACTCCGTAGTTTTGTTCCAATTCTAGCCAAGGTACGGGTACGTAGCGGACTATCTATGATTTGTATGTGCTGCTCACCGACAGAGTAGTAGAACAATCCATAAATATGCAGTCCGCCGGTAAACTGCAATCAGCCCACTTCCAGTGGGCTGACGACTTCACAGTATTAATGCAATTGCAAACTTCCAAGCGGGCCCATCGAGGACCGGCCAATGACTGTTGTCGGTGGCACAAACCAGCGGCTGGGTTGGAGCCGGGCATTCATCACGATCGTTCATGCAGTTGGTCAGGGGCTGGGTGCCCTGAAGCTCTACTGTTGACTAGCTAGCTAGTCCATATGCTTACTGACAACACGCCTGCAGGGGTCACCTCCAGTGCCCTGGACCGACTGAGATTGTCAACAAAGGCTCTCTCTCTTGGACTGTGTTGGCGCTCGCAGGAAAACATGGAGCCAAAAGAGGACTAGTCAGCTAGCCAAGTCAGCGCCACCTTCCTAGCCGGGCCTAGTGCTGATGGCCTCTTGTAGGCACACGCCAACCTCACTCTTGACTCTCCCCTCGCCATCCACCCCTGAGCATCCCGGCCACTTAGCGTTATCGCCCTGATGCTCCGTGCAGATGATATTCAGCGCTGCTCTCATCCCTGCCGTTTTTGGCCCTGGCCAACCCCTTCTCCAGAGAACTAACTTCCCCACTAACGAGTTCGGTATTTGGTGGCTTTTGACTCTCCTTTTTTGCACGAATAATGAAACCACGGACCAGCGGCAGTCAAGCCCATCCACTCTTTAATCCCGCTTGGGAACCATGATTCATCAAAAATGCGCGATGTCGATGATCGAGTTGTGTGCATATTCTCCAGTTCGCGTTGGGACTACTGGCCCTCCTCGGTCACTTGCAGGCAGCCCTGCCATAAACCAAGACCAAGCACGAGGCTGACAGTTCCTGCATGATGCATGGGAGGTTGAAGGAAGTTAACAAGAGCTCCGCTCCGTTCCTCCTGTGGAGCACTGGAGACGATCAACCCTCGGCCTCGGGGGCCGCCCATCCTCCTACGCCGTAGCCCGTTCCTTTTCACACGCGGCGGAGTCCACATCTCAGTCTCTGAAACACTACTGAGGAGTTGAAGTTTGAACATCTCGAGGGCAAATAATAATCTGGGATTCTCTGGCAAGATCCTCGCCACTGTCCTTTGGCTCAGGATCCTTGACTCTTGAGCTTTGACTATGGAACGGGCTTACTCGAAGTCACAAAGTCTAAATCTCCTTACTCTGGACGAACAGTTCGTGTCCGATGATTTCTGGGCATATCTTTCCTAAAATAGTTCGCTGCTCTTCTTCGCTATGCTATGCTTTTTATTTTTTTAATCTATTTCAAATTGACTTTTCTCCCTCTTTCCTCGCTCATGATCACTCCTTCTCGTTGCTTCAACAACCACAGTGTCTCTCTTTTCCTAACGTCCCCTCTCATCGACATCCGCAAACCCCCTCCGATCTTCGATTTCCTACCGTCTCAGAGTGGATCTCTCAGGATAACCAGGCGTTGCTATCCCCTTCCCCTCAGTCGACACTCTTTCAACGCCCCTTGCCAGACTGCCAGCAGTCCTTCGCTCCCTCGCTTGAACGTACATCATAGTCCAATGCCCATTTGGAAGTCATCATGAGCGTTGTTGCCAATAGGCCGGAAAGTGCTTCAATGACTTACACAGCTATTCCCCAGAGCCACGGTTACTCGGAATCGGTGTATGGGAGTTCAGTTCCCTCGGTCCCCTCTCGGTCCTCTTCACTCTCCTCTTTCCAAACCGATTATACCGTCTCGACTGCCCCTTCCTCCTACTCTCCTACCTCTTCGGGCTCATATCGCACATTCGACTCTGCTGCCTCCCTGGACAAGATATTGGAATCCGTGTTCAAGAGAATTCCCCAGGAAGTCTATGAGAACATCCTCGACCAGTTGCAACACCTGCATGCCGGACCGAACCAATCAGGATGCATGACATGCTTTCAACGCGATCTACATGCTCTCTCCCTTACCTGTCGCCCGTGGGAGAAGGCAGTCCGAGGACGACTGTGAGTGTGATCCATGAGCCTAATCGTCCCGTTCTCTTGTGCTCGGCGATTGTGTGACCTCTCTGACTGTATTATCTTTCTCAGTTATAATCGTATTGAAGTCGTTGGTAGCGATTCTCCGGCTCAACTGAAGAAATATCGGCTGAAAAGGGGGAGCAGACTGAAGCTTTTAAGACGCACACTTCGTGAAAGGAAATTGCTGGCCAATCTCGTCCTTGAACTCCGCGTTCCCCAAATAGACCTATTATTCACAACCGGTAAACATACGGCCCAATGGCAGGAATATCGAGATCTCATCGCCTCGGTTGTGATGGTGTGCCCGAACCTGGAACGGTTACTAGGGCTGACAGTACCTTTCAACCACGAGTTTGATCGCCTGACGCATGCATTGTCTACACGTCGGAGATTAAAGGAGCATACATGGATACTCTGCGAAGCAACGGAAACATCCGAAGCCTCTCCGCGCAGCACCTCCTGCCCGGGCAGTCTCGACCCCTTGCAGATGTTTGAGTTCCTAGATTATCACGCTTCATGGACGAATTTAGAGACATTAATGCTCTATGGGTTGAACGAAACTGCCCTAGAACCCAGCGTCTTCCTTCGTATGGTCGACTGCTTACCGTCATTGCGAAACTTGTGCGTATCAAACTTTGATGCAGATGCGTTTTCCGACATAGCACTCTTGTGCCTCCCATCTCTCGAGACGCTGCGATTGGAAAACCTTCCAGGTATTACAGATGCAGGTCTAGCGCAGTATACTTCACGGCCGGAGTCCTCCACTCTGAAGTCTCTGGTCTTGATTGAACCCAACATAGACTCCCTTCTTGTGATCTCCAAAATTTTAGCATCACTCCGAAGTCTAGAACGATTCAAGATTGTACAAGCAGAGAAATGTCCGACGCTGAACTCGGATGGCATAATCTTTCAGCCACTTTTAGCCTCATCGAGCCTCAGGTTCTTGCATTGGGACATTGCATGCCCCAACCCTAACACGGCCCTTACTAGACTCGATTTTGCTCCATTCGCAAAACCCCTCCAGCACACAGAGACCCCCAATTCACATCTTGCACAGAGCATCCTATTTGGAGGGTTCCCTCGTCTCGAAGCTCTACGAGCGCCATCTGACATTGAACCCCCGGGTGCCTTGCAGGCTGTTTGTCAGCCAATTCCTCGTGGGCAAGCACTACTACAACCAGATCGATACAGCCTTCCTCGAAGCTCCCATGGATCTGTCCAAACGCGGCCAATGGCTCTTCCGGGAGGCAACAACTTAACGTCAGCTCGGATACGGGCACAAACTTTTATTGACATGGCTGCTCGGGACACAGAGACTGGAATGCAAGTGCTGATTACAGACCATTCGGATTCATATGTGCCTGATAACGCGTTGGAAGGTTCGGACGACGAAGCCGACAATGAAGTGGATGAGATGGGGATGTGGGACACACCCCAAGATCGACCAAAACCGAACCCGGTTCCGGAGGACCACGAAGGTCCTGTTACCGTATTTAACTTCCGGATGCCCGCTTATATGGGCAGGACTGGAGCAACCACCAGTGATAAGGATATATCTATTCCACGTTTCATGCTTCATCCTGATATTGTTGGACAAGATGCGGACGGGGGTCTCGTGTCCTGGAAACATATTCTGGCTGCGAATCAATCGTTGACATTCGCCGCTGGCGTTGGGGTTAACTGCTTCCGCGGTAGCAAAGGTGCATCCAGTCCAATGATTGAGGAACCGCTATCCCCAACGTCAACGTCAACATCAACGCCGCGCTTTGGTTGGGGTAGTATCGCTAGCATTACTAGCACAATAGCCACGAGCCCGATGACCCCGACCACACCGCCCACGCCGATGAGCATGTCGTCCATGAGCGTACCCCCATGGGACAAGGATGCTTGCACTGGATCCTGGAATTACAGCCACAAGAGCGGCCGGGACTGGTGGTTCCATATGGAACGTGAACGCCCAGCCAAGGCTGAACTTTACGAGGTTCAGCGACTTTTCTAGGCCCTACCTTCCAGTTTTCTGCTGGGCGCATTCAATCATGAGCGCTACACGCAGATTGTTTCTGATACGCACCGCATACTATGCACTCATGCCCGCAATTTCTGGCGTTTACGGACGGATACACGGAGTCGACGAACAATATTTCTCTAACAGATTTCACTAATGTTCCAACCGAACTATGACCTTCATATTTCAACATTGCAACGCAGGCTGGATCTGCCGCCGTATATACTTATATTCTACTTTGTCACCGGGGAGGCTCTTGTCCTAACATGCTTATATACCCTTGATACCCTTACTTTAACGCCTATATCATCCATATCGATCACCACATAACTTTCAATCTCTTTCTGAACCACCTACCCGGCTATGTAAGTTGACCTCTTCTACCGGCGCATTGACGGAACCGGACTTACCTGGACTGGCTTTATCAGTCGCCTCAGCTTGGTGCGGTATGGTGTTCTTGGGCCTGGGCAGGTTACACGCATGCACTCCGTATGAACGATACCATGTATAGTGTACTCAGCCATTTGATAGCTCTTAATACGGATTGCTTCTTTTGCTCGACTTGCTCGCTTAACATTTCAACTTTGTCGTGCCCACCGTAAGCGGAACTTAGTAGCTGTTTTAATTTCAATTTTACCCAATGCAGTGCTCGTGACTGACGCAGCACGAAAGGGTTACTTAGCTTTGTACGCAATCCATATGCCTCGCCTGGCAGCATGGGTACCATGTAGGGGAAAACGGAAGCAGTAGAAAGTGGGGGTAGATGGCCTTCCCCCAGGACAATCTTCTGCGCCCCTGTAAAAGTCGTGGTTTACAAAGATTTTGCCCTGTTTAAAGGTAAGATTTGCACCACCATGCTCCAGGAAGACAGTGATCAGCTTGTATACTGCCTCCAGTACTGACGGGGCAGAAAACCATCATCTTAAGAGACGGGGGCTGCTGCGTTAGATACGATGGGTTTACCAGATAACTTAGCCAGCCCTCTGCCTTAGTCGTATACTCCAACGGAAACATGGTAGGTATCTAATTGTAGTAGCGCTATTATGAGAGGTACTTAGGTAGATACACATCGCATAGTGAGCGGAAATGAAGTTCAAGTCTAGGCTAGCCAGAAGATATACCACACAGTGAGTCTAGACGTAGATACCCATGTTCGTATCCTTCTTCTTCGCCTGGACCTCGGCGATGGCGTCGACGTAGTTCTCGTGTCCGATTTTGCTGTGACCCTTTCGAAGCGCAATCATACCAGCCTCCACACAAACAGCCTTCAACTGCGCACCACCAAACTCGTCTGTGCTGCGAGCCAACTCGGCCCAGTTCACTGAGTCCTCGACAGTCATCTTGCGCGAGTGGATCTGGAGGATGTTGGCACGCGCCTCTTCATTGGGCAGCGGGAACTCGATCTTGCGATCCAGACGGCCGGAACGGAGGAGGGCGGGATCGAGGACGTCGACACGGTTGGTGGCGGCAAGGACCTTGATGCGGTCATCCGAGGCGAAGCCGTCAAGCTGGTTGAGGAGTTCGAGCATGGTTCGTTGAACTTCGCGGTCACCGGATTTCTCGGAGTCAAAACGCTTCGTGCCCACGGCGTCGAGTTCGTCAATGAAAATGATCGAGGGAGCTTTTTCTTTGGCGAGGGCGAAGCAGTCCCGTACGAGTTTCGCGCCGTCACCGATGAACATCTGCACGAGCTGGGGACCGGCCAGCTTTAGGAAAGTCGCATTGGTTTCCGCCGCGCAAGCTCGAGCAAGTAGAGTCTTTCCTGTACCTGGAGGTCCGTACATCAGAGCGCCTATAACGAGAGAAAAAAGGTTAGTTTAGTCCTGTATTAAACACTGGTTACGTACCCTTCGGCGCCTTGATGCCGAGCTTCTTAAACCTCTCAGCCTCCTTCATGGGCCATACAATAGCTTCCACAATCTCTTCAATCTGCTTATCCAAGCCACCGATATCTGTGTACTTCTCAGTGGGTTTCTCGTCAACCTCCATGGCTTTCACTCGGTTGTCGTATTCCGCCGGTAGGGTATCGAGAATGAGGTATGAGTCCTTGTTGACACCAATAAGATCACCAGGTTTCAACTTCTCATGATCGACTAGTCCGATGAGCGGAAGATAGATAGTCTGGCGGGTCGATGTTTTGATGACAGCTGATTTGCCTACTCGGGTAGCATCCAGATCGATGTTGGCGCCCTCCTCAGCAGCTTCGGCTTCGACGTCCAGATCTAGGAGCTCGACAACATTTCCAACGAGATACGGCAGTTGCCTGAAGAAATTCATGTTAGAGAATGATAGCGAGAAACTGACAATTCACGTAGTTGAAGGAACCCAATACCCAGCGCTCTCAGAGAGGAGCTCCGAATCGCCACGCCGTTAAGGGAAGCCCAGGGGTCTCACCTGTTGTTCTCAATTTTCTCTTGGTTGTCTTTGACCTTCTCCCTCATCGTATTCTGTTCGTGCGTCAATCGCTGGTATTCGCTTCTCATTATGCGAAGCTCGTTTTCCAACATCCGCCGCCGCTTGACAATGTCCGCTGTGCTTGAATTGAGGATCTCCTCGTCTAGAAGCTCCTCTTCCTCGTCCTTCTTCTTCGCGTCGGCATCTTTCATTTCGGCATCGCCATCGCCACCGGGCTGCTTGCCGTCGCCGCCATCACCTTGCTCCTTCTTCCTGTCTCTCTCCTCGCGCTCAAGGTCATCGAGATCTTCCAGTGTCGACATGGTGGAAGTCGGTGGGGATATGGAGTATAATCGTATAAATTGGGTGCAAAAGAGATCGAGGGGTATAGAGGAAGGAAGAAAGATGGCAGGGTCAGGTTGGAGGTCTGTATGAGTATCTGAGCTCCGGCCAAACAACGTCAGCTTGTCCTGTCTGTTTCACGTGACCGTCTTACAAATCTATGGAGCTTTGCCGGACACGGAAGGCGGTATCGCTTAATTCTACAGCTACTACGCATATTTCTGAACCATGATAACTTCAACACGATACTAAAACCTCTATATGGGTGTATCTTGCCCGTCACAAATGGAAGACCCCTAGCTCGTCTTTTGCTCCCCAATCCCTTTCGGGGACGTCGGGGGGATCCCCTACCCTTTGTTCGAGGGTGCTTTTTCTTATTCTCTACTTGGGTATAGGGGCTTACTTGGTTGGGGGGCTTACTAGGTCTATCTAGTAGATTAAAATAAGGATAGGGTGGAAGTATAAAAAGTGGTGAAAATTAGTTTTTGAACCACGTCCACCTGAGGCCCCGCCGGACACTCGCAAGAGGTATTTCAAAACGTTCCAAGCGGTCATGTTTTCTGTTATTATTGCTATACAAGTACTTACACAATCTATATGAGGATCTAACTTCAGATATTGTGTTCCTGATGGCAATAATTGGCACGCTGGAACAGTGCATACCGCAAGATGATATGGCTAAAACGACATGGCGTACTCGAGCGCAAGACTTCGTTCAAAACACGCTATTGGGATCGTTGTCAGAATTTATACCTTGGGTGGTGATATGCCCTCTGTGATGCAGGAGTTTGTCACGGCCAAACATGAGCATGCGATATCGAGCCAGGAAGTCATCATTCGAGACTGCACAATGACTGGTCAGACTATGCTTCAAGTATCCTTTGTAAAGGAGACAGGATCCTAGTATTAAAATGTACGGAAAGGATACTTACTGTAGCCGCCGCACATTCTTCGTTTTCCAGTAAAGGCAGACCGACCATGCAGCATTCTCCAATTGTCAAAGACTAGAAGCACCATGGGAGTTAGTCGAATGATCTGATTCGGATCTAACAAGCAAACAAAGTAAAAAGCTCACTTAGGGCTGTGCCTGGTTTGAGCTGAAACCACATCTCCATATCCTTGAGACGAATGAGCTTGTCAAAGTGCCTCGCGGCCTTGTACCAGGCCTGCTGCTCTGCAATAGACCAATTCCACTTTGGCGCTCGATCGTAATTATTCCAGCGAATTTGGTATAAGCGGTCAGCATACTGCGAGTGAGTCTTGAAGACAGCTTCTTGTTCGACAGGTTGTATAATGTAGTCTTCGTTTCCACTTGCGTGGAACGGCTGCATCGTATTTCTCAAGGTTGAAGCGTGTAGCTTGTTTTCTCGATATAGCCGGCGTGCTGCGTGAAAGCCATCAACGAGCGATGTAGCCCCTCCATCTCCATCTGTGTGGGACAGCATATGGAATAGTTGGAGCCGTGCTGGGTCAGTAAAGTATGTATTGTCCGTATGAACATCGAGGGCCTCATTGGTATACGCAGTGTCCTTGAAAGACAAGTCGGCTGTAAAATCCCAAAATCCACCTGCTCACCATCAGCTTCGTATTGTGCCACTCATCGGGGCATTCGTCTCTTACCATAATGAGTATGTCTAATGTGAGCGATCCGCCTCAAAAGGGCCTCGGTGGCCTCGGGATTGACTGGGGTATCTCGCACAAAACAGAAGCCCCATTTATACTTGGCACGCGCGTTAGTACAGAGATGTGATCAAATCTAGGGAAGCCCTTACTATTTCATGTAGCCAGACTCGAAGTCCTTCATCATGGCGCATAATGTCTTGGTAGGACACTGTCGGAGGTTCAGAGTTCTTGATAGTCGGCTGGTATGAATAAAAGTTGCTAAAAACATATTAGTGAAATGATAAGAATGAGACAAATATCTCATGACTGGCTGTACCGAAAAAGCATTTCTGAGCGTTTGTTGATGGGCTCGGGATTCCCTTCGAATGTGTTTAGAGACAGCCAGTCATGCCTATACGCACTTTTATGGCCATCAGACCCTAACAGAAGTTAGATCCGGTCCGAGTTGGAAGTTAGAGGATTTCCCTACATGTCACTGTCACACATTCTGTTGAATTAGAGATCTGTTCAATGCCGATATCCCGTTGATACTATAGTTATGGGCAAACGCTCATCAGCTTTTGATGTACGGGTGGGTCATAGCAAAAGGAACATACCTCGAAGACGTTTACTTCCCGTTGTTGAGTTTCTGGATTAACACAACAGGGGCAAGGGCAGTTGTCCCTTCGCGTTAAAGGAGGTTCAGTCATTTGAACTTAGATTGCACCAATGATTCATCCTACCTCAACCATGTTTTGTCACTAGGTAGTTGTACGTCAGCTATTGTATCTGGAAATGGCAATAATGAAGCTTGTCTATTGGGAAGGGGATGACGCACAAAGTAATAGTGTTCGGTTCTTTTCTATGGTCTATGGGCAGAGACACAGTAGTTTTATTCCTCTCTGACAGAGCCTGGGCAATATTAGGACCAGAAAGAAGAGGATCTTCTTTGTCTGACTTCTGTTGTAGGGAAAGGAGTTCTTCTTCCAGGTTTTGCGTCATGGAGGTACTGTTGCCGGAGAACTTGTGCTTAAAAGAAACGTTTCCGCCGGATGCTGGCTCCTGAGTTGAAGAATTCCATCGCAGTAGTTGAGGGTAAGAGGCTCGGGCCCGTGAGGAACGAGGCGCTAAGGGCCGCAAAGCAGTCGATACATTTCGGAAGTACTGGGACAGGACAGTCAGATAAAACTCCCAACATGCCAATTTATGGCTATCGATTCGCATAGATTTATGCTACTATACACGTACAGGGCTCCCTTTTCGGAGTATGCTGCACCTTGTTAGATATTTTGATGATGTTCTAAGAGAATCAAGTACTTACCTAGCACACCTCAACGGGCTGAGACCTCCGGTAAGAAACAGCTTGCTCATATTACCCTTGCGCGAGTGACATGAGTCGAAGTTGAGCAGAATATACTAGTAGGTAAAGGGAGGACTTGTGATTTCGGGAATCCGATACGCCGTATTGTCATCACCGCCTCAGGGTAGTTAAGGTAGGTGGGTTGATCAGGATTGATTGATTGTTGGTCAGAGAGGTGGCTACGAGTCGGATGACTAATCTCGATATAATACGGGATGAAACTCGAAGGTCTTGATCATCTAACTACTCCGGAGTATGGCCTGTATAGAGTTTAGATATCTGGTCAGACGTTGCGTTGAGTAGATTCTATTGGTCTGTTTCTGGTTGTCCAGGTCCGGACCGGTTAGGATGATCCGTCCACACTGCAGAGAACGGAGAAGGTCGGAGAAAGCGAAGCGGGAGGTCCAGCTGCATCTATCTACTCTGTACTTACTCCGGAGTAAGCTATCTACTCTAGGAGTCTAGGTATTCTGCAGACGCTAATACGTCCATGGGTCACCTCATGCTGAGTCATCTAGGTATCTCAAGCACCTGGGCAGTGGGCACCTCTTATGTTGGCAGCGGTATACAACACAGATCAATGTGAGCCTTTGCGTCTGTCATATTGAGAAGCTTGTTTAGTGAATCACCAGCGGTGCCCCCGAGATTGCGGCTGATCCGTCCTCGTTTCTGGTGATGGCTATTCCTTGTTCGCATCGGGCATACTGCCCCCTGGTGCGGAGCGATGGGCCCATACTCCTCGCTGTCTGGCTCGGAAGTCAGAACCCATTTCTCTAGGATGATCTTCGCCCTTGGTCGCTCGATTGAAATAAAATGATTGCAACTTTTACATCGCCATTAGAATTGCTGATCCACAGGTTGGCCATTGCCCGTAGATGGTTGGTACTCTCGGAATATCCGCACTCCACCACCTGCTGGCCATCGCCGCGATCTACCGGGAGGGAGTGTCCAGGGCGCGAAGGGGGCATTTGGTTCCTTCGATATCCCTCTAGACGTGGCCCTGGTAGCACCATCCAAGCTAAGCTCGCTGTCCAGATTCATAGCCAAAGTCTGGCCGAGAAGCTTCTTCGTGAAGGCGCCATGCGCCACCTCGCGTGGCTTCTCTACAAGTTGCACGACCAAGCCTCTGGCGCCCTCGTCGTAGTATATCCTGGCTCCTTTTACGCCGAAGATGTCGATGGGGTGGTCATCCGAGCGTCGAACGATGGCTGGAGGAACGTTGGTGAAATGGACGTAGCAGGTGGTGTGGAGTTCTTTTTGAAGCGCAATGTACTTCTTGATACCGCATACTGTCGACCCAATTGTGATCGGTGTCACAGTCGGCAAATATGAAGCGAAAGGCATAGCGTTGACGGAAGTGTCTGTGGTCGATGTGGTGTTGGTTATAGCGTCTTAATCAACGGCAGAGGCGAGGAATCCCATCTCGATGCGGATTAAACTTTGTATGGTGGCGGTATGAAAACTTTCTTCGTAAGGTTTCCAATAGCAAAATCTGATCTCTGCTGATTAAACCCTGAAAGCTAACAGCATGATGGTAGCAAGCAAAGGAAGAAGCTGTCCCCCTGGAGAAGTCGGGCTACGGTAGCGACTCTGGTCCAAACGGAAGCCAACCCAATACCCCGTGGGTATCCATTAACATTTACCAAACAGTGCAAGTGGGAGTTGATCAAAACAAACTCAAGTCACTAACCGGAAACAATATATAATGACTATCGTATCTCAACACTCAGCGCGAGGCTCAGTGTAGATACAGTAATCGCTAGGCCCATTATCAATCTCATCAGGCTGCATCACAAGATGTTAGCTCCCATTTAAACCAGGTTATCAAATGGAAGACTCACCTCCTCATCATTGTTATCGGTGCCTTCATGCTTCACACAGATGGCCTTGACATTCATAGCACAAGTAGCGCTATCAATGGTGGCAGTGTCGCCGTAGTTGCTGTTGTGCCGACAAGGGACTTTCTGTCGCCGGTGTTGGTGCCCTCCAGCATATTATGGCACTTTATACATGGTGAAGTTGGAGACAGTCACGGTGCCCTTGCCATTATGCTGGATCATTTGTCTTCGGCGCATTGAGCTCCGCCGCCGATGACGCTGAAGGGGCCGTCGCTGGTCTTGAGGAAGACGGCGTCTATATCATGTTAGTAACGACTCAATGATAGGGTGGGGGTGAAATACGCTGAAATACGCTCGCAAACAGCCTCCCACCAGACATTCTTGATAGTGCAAGATCCCTTGCAGTGCACGCTCTTGATCTGGTTGGATCTAATAATCACGTTCTTAAGAGTACCGCCGTCCTGAACAATGAAGACGGCGTCGGAGTCGCCGCCCTCGCTCTAGCCGCTTGCCCTGGAGCTCGGGGACGGGGAAGGTGTAGCACTTGGTTACCTTGCTGGCGGGCTGGATGCAAAGCCGGAGGAAAAGGAGAGGCCGTTCTTGATGAACATTTTGAGTAATAGTTGTACAGGTAGTATGCCGATCAATCTCGATGGCTCGGAATCGCCTTTTTTGGTACTGGGGGTGCCGCTCAAGCCATCGAGATAGCCATTTCTCGCTGACAATTGATGGTGAAGTTGTTAGATCCGGCCGTGAACTTCCGAGGATTGTATTGGCCGCATTTTCGATTATCTAAGGTAGAGGACGTATTACTCCGTAAATAACCCTCAAGAGCGCCAAGGTGTTCCAATTTGCAGAGGGACTTACCTATTTTGATCAATTCAACTTTAGGTTGGTTGGTGGCCGCTGGGTGAGAGACACCCTCCCATTCTACCAAGCGCTTAGGGTTCTCCAATTTACGCATAAAGCTCGCGCGGATTTGGATATATTAGTTTTTTTTTTTTCTTGTTGTTTTAGCGCTTCTATTGCTAGGATAATTCGATACTCTGTTTCCAGCTCATACTTGGCCATGATGCGGTGATTTGATGACGCGTTTAAAATTGGTGTTGGAAATACGATGAGGTTGGCCGGGTGGCTGTCGGGATCGTTACGCAGGGGTCGGTTCCATTTGCAACTCACAAGGAGGAATAATGGTCCCCGCAGTTAAGGATGGTCACATGTGTGCCCGTCTAGTCAAAGATACCATCGCGATTTAGATGCAATATAACACTTTGTAGGGTACTTGCGCTACACCATGAACCATCATTTGCAAAGATCAGAATCACGCTTGATATGGTCTATAACCGTTCATAACTTCGAAAATGGGAATGTCGGAGATGGCTAGACAGAGCGTCGACTCGGGGTATCTACCTAGGAAATTCGAGGAGCTTCATGATCGTCTCTTCTGGAACACATCTCTCCGTTCACGCCGAAAAATGATGCCAATCCCATGCCTTCCAGATGCAACGCCAAGCAGTAATAATAACAACCGAAAGAATAGAGAAAACGTGGAAAATGCCAGTGAACCCGATATCCATATAAATGTAATACCATCGATGCTATGCTGTCGATATGCTGAATGACTATCAGGTTTGACGCCTGATAGATCGGATCCAGAATTGACTGCGCAAGTCAGGAGCAGACAGGGAACGACCGGAATAATTAACACCTAGAGGCAGTGAGTACTCGATCTCCCACTAGATTCCGGGCAAACTTACATTCTGTAGAAACAGCTGCCCTCCGCAAAACGTGTCTGATCTTGCGTCTCGAGCTTGTACGTAAGATTGATGTCCAGGTCGCGCTTGTTCTTGTCATTGGGGCGGTTCGTTAGAACGCCCGAGACAGTCTCCTCCTCCTCAACGGTCAAAACATCACGCAGGTAGAAGACGGTCTGCTTCCAATGGGTGTACTTGGCGTGAGGGCCAGTGGAGAATGTGATGGGCTTGTGGCAAGCGCCAAACTCGATATCAAACCAGGCGATAACAGCATGAACGAAGTCGCTGCGCTTCACGGTAAGTGAGTAGGGAACTTCGAAAGCCAAATCCTCCTTGGTGACTGTGTACAAATCGAATTCAATGACCGGGCAAGGATCGGTAACAAGAGCCTTGAGCTCAACGGTATCAACGAGAGGCTCTGTGAGCGCAATCTCCTTCATGGGGCTGTAGTCAAAACCATAAACATTGTCCCAGACTAGAAGAGTCAGTGAATGAATGTTCTTTGAAATGACCGGACTGGAACGAGTGCTTACATCCAATCTTGTCATCTTTGTAATCCCCATCTTCGATACCAGCCACGTACATGGTAGCCTTGTCGGGGAAAATCTTGCCACCAGGAACAAGGTATCTATCGCGAGCATAAAGGACGGTGTCGAGCATGCTCTCGTACAGAAGGAAGTAGCCCATCCACTCCGAGATGATAATGTCGACACTGGGAAAGGGAAGCTGAACCTCTTCCATCTTTCCCTGCAAAAGTGTAACCTTATCCGACAAGCCGTTGACAGCGACAATTTCACGGGCCTTTTCGATGATCGAGGACATGTCGACTCCGATTACGTGCTTGGCGCCAGCCTTAGCAGCGAACCTTGGCAACGGACATTGTCAATGTGCGGTTACGCTAAGTTTGGACAATGGGCACATACATGCTGAGAATACCTGTTCCGCAGCCAACGTCAAGTACAACCTTGTCCTTGAAAATGTGGCGGTTCTGGTAGATAGATTCGCGGTAAGATCGAGTCCGGACATCGTCTTTCTGATTTCGCACAAAGACAGTTAGTCAGTCTCAACGCTGATACTCCCTCAACATATCCGAGGGTAACTCACAAGCATCTCTTCATGAATGCCTAAGCGGGGCTCGACATTAGCATTCCAGAATTCTATAGTAGGTGTATGTATTTACCATGGTGGTCGTAGCTATTTTGTATTAGTATAATGCTTCGTTCCGATAGATTCGGCGACTCTCACCTGGTGAAGTAGCGCACTTCAGCATGGTCCATACCGACCATGCGCTCGGCGCTGCTGCTAATGGTGTTATCAACCTCGCTCATATTGGCTAGAAATCTGTCGATGTAGAAGAAGAAGAAAGGTAGGGGAGGTATGGAAGAAATGAAAGGTTAGAGGAAAGTGTAAGGGTTCTATTTTGCGATGAAGCAATATATAGCCAGAAGCAGAACAGTAGTGTTTGGCGTAGATTTTCAGTGGTCCAGGTCGACTTGTCGCTCTTTTTTTTTTTTTTGGACTTTGCCTTCTTTGAGAATTTCTCCCTGAACCGGTGGCCGGATACGCTAGCCTATGATCGGACTAGTGATTTTTACAGGCTTATCTCCATGTGACAGCAAAGCCCTATCTCTTTTCTTGTTCTAGGGTTGGGCGGCTTTTGTAGACCTACTCGGTCAATTCGGCTGCAAATGATATCTCTAGATAGATAAAGCCAGGCCTAAAGAGAGAGCAGTAGCCTTTTTGCGGTGGTTGTGGAATGGCGGCTATGACTGTCTCAGTGAGTCTGCGGAAGTCCTGGGTACTCCGTACCTACTGTCGATCGTAAATGCCAAGAGGTTACTCCTGTGGTTTGCTCCGTACTTTGGGCTAGCCTCAATTATTCTCGAAGCGCCGTCTCCCTACGGATACTCCGTACTCCGGGGAATCCTGCGTGACTCTGCCTTTTGCATCTTTCCGAAAAGTATAAACCGACAATGATTCTCAGGCCCGCCGCGAGAAAGATTAGCTACTGCTTGCTCTTCCTTCTCATCGCGAGTTACGTTCAGGAGTCGTCTGCCTCACTAGGGGACCATCTCCCTGACTTCAAGTCATGCGTTAAGGTACAGCTCTAAATAGCTGCGCTTACGACCGGATTGAGCTCACTGAGGTCTAGGTATGCGAGTCTGAAAACTGTCAGAATGGAGACACGGCTATACGTATGTTCTCTGCTTCTCAGTAATATTTTAGCTGGTGTACTTTCGAGCTAATTATGATCACAACTAGCTCTCCTTCTCCGATTGATGCTTTGGACGTGCCCCGCCGAATGTGACTATACCTGCCAGCATGTTGTCACCGACCGCCGAGTCGCTCGCGATCCGCCAATGCTTAGCCCTGTTGTTCAATTCCATGGCAAGTGGCCGTTTCGCAGAGTCCTGGGTATGCAGGAATTATTCTCGGCCGTCTTTTCCGGCCTTAACTTCCTTGCTCATTGGTATGGGATGTCGCGGATTCGTGAGGCGACTCCCTCATGGCACCCTTTACGAAAATACTACATCGCCTTCGGATACAGCGGCCTGGCAGCCTGGACTTTTAGCATGCTCTTTCACACTCGGGATTTCCCCTTGACCGAAAAGCTGGACTATTACGGTGCGGGTGCCAGCGTACTATATGGACTGTACCTTGCTACCGTGCGCATCTTCCGCCTGGATAAAGAGCAGCCGAGGTACAGGCCGACGTTGAGACGGCTATGGACGACAGTCTGTATCCTCCTTTACACCGCCCATGTGTGTTATCTCAGCTTTTGGTCGTGGGATTACACATACAATATGATTGCCAACATTGTGGTGGGTATGATTCAGAATACCCTGTGGATTTGCTTCAGCGTCGTCCGCTACCAAAAGACCGGCAAAGCGTGGACCCTTTGGCCAGCGCTGATTGTGGTTTGGATCATCCTGGCCATGAGTCTTGAGCTTTTAGACTTCCCACCGTGGTATTCGCTGATCGATGCCCACAGTCTGTGGCACTTGGGCACTGTAATCCCTTGCGCTTGGTGGTATCTGTGAGTTTATCTCCCTCGGAGTAGTTACTTAGGTGGATACTAATATACCGGACAGATACCTCGTGAAGGATATCCAGGATGATGTGGCTGGGGATAGATTGAAGGCTTAAAATAGCTGAAATGCTAGCCATGTTCTAAGGGCTGAGGCTAACACAGCCGCATGGCGTAGGTGGTCAGCTCGTTCGTCCAGATGACCGACGCCGAGCGGCACGGCGAAAAGGTCACAACATATAAATATACCCACACCGCCAGTGGTTATTACGGACCAAAATTTCCAGCCCTTGCTTCTCCAGAGTAGTAAACACTCACATTGTGCTTTCCGGGGCTGTGATTTGTTCAGAACCGCAGGCCGTTGAGCCCACCAAACTGGGTTCACCGCTCGAGGGGTGCTCCACGCTGATAGGGTCGAGGGCCGCCGATGTTTTGCTGGCACCGCAGCACAGCAAGGAATCCAGCCTAGTAAAGTGTCTCACCTGTGCTCGCCGCATCTCACATTCTTTTTCCTTTCTCCTCTCTTACTTGCCTAATCCTACGCTGCCCATATCTCATATCTCCTCCTTCTTCCCACAATACTGTATAACATCTACACCTACGCACAGCTCAATTAGCGCCACAATGGCGTCTACCGCAGTCAAGAAGGCCATCGCAGAGGCCGCATCGCAGTATGCGAAGCCCGAAGGGAAGATCTTCCAGTACGGTACTGCAGGAGTAGGTGACTATGCGGCTCTACCCTCGCGGCGCTCGTACTATGAAGCTAATACCATACTTTTTGCCTATAGTTTCGCATGAGGGCGTAAGTGACGTTTTTGTTTGCGTTACCCCTTCCTTGAGGATCTGCCTCCCCGCATCCAGCCCCGCGATCGGGCTTTGTTTACCCCCTCTCTAACGCCCCCATCTACCAGGGACTACCTCAACACAGTCGTTTTTGCTGTCGGACTACTAGCAGGGCTTCGCTCTAGGAAGCTTAGTGGACAATGGGTCGGTGTTATGGTCACTGCCAGTCACAACCCTGCCGAGGACAACGGTGTCAAGCTCGTTGATCCCATGGTAAGCTCGGGACACCCAAGCGAGTCACGCATTGAGCGAGCTAACTTTCTCCCAGGGCGAGATGCTGGAGGTGTGATTTACCGTGTCGTTTATCCTCTTCGGACAATTGCTCACTATCTCACAGGCCGAGTGGGAAGCCCATGCGACAAAACTTGCCAATGCTCCTATGGAGTCCATTGCTGACGTATATGAAGAGCTGATCAAGGAAATTGATGTCAGCATGGAAAATCCAGCGCGCGTTGTCTTTGCCCGCGATACTCGCGCATCAGGATCTCGTCTCGTGGGAGTTCTCAATGCTGCTCTTACCGCCACTGAAGTTGAATTTGTTGACTTAAAATACATGACCACACCCCAGCTCCACTATGTCGTCCGGTGCAAGAACACCTTAGGAACCCAGTATGAGTACGGTGAACCCACTGAACAAGGGTACTATGAGAAACTTGCGACTTCTTTCAAAAAGGTCATGCGAGGCGTCAAGGTCAACGGCTCACTGACCGTTGATTGCGCGAATGGTGTCGGTGGGCCAAAGTTACGAGAGCTCATCAAGTATCTGCACGGCCCTGAGCAGGGTGGTGTGGACATCAAAATTATCAACGATGATGTTATCAACCCCGATAGTTTGAACTTCGATGTATGGTTCCCCACTCCCCACTATCCTCGAAGCGTGATCGCTGACTTTATCATACAGTGCGGTGCCGACTACGTTAAGACAAAACAACGTGCTCCTCCTTCGTCAAAGGCATCTGTTCTCGATCGTTGTGCCTCTCTTGATGGAGACGCTGACAGACTCATCTACTACTTTATGGATGAGGGTAATGTTTTCCGCATGCTAGATGGTGACCGGATTGCCACTCTCGCAGCTTCATTCATCGGCGACCTTGCTCGGAGTGCGGGTATCGCAAGCAAGCTTAAGATTGGTGTCGTCCAGACAGCCTATGCCAATGGTGCCAGCACAGACTACATTGAGAAAGTTCTTAAGCTCCCTTCTGTTTGCACCAACACCGGTGTCAAGCATCTTCATCATGCTGCTCTCCGTTTCGACGTTGGAGTCTACTTCGAAGCGAATGGACACGGTACTGTTACTTTCTCGGAGAATGCTCTCAAGACCATCAAGACCGCAGAACCTCAATCGCCAGCTCAACAACGCGCTCTTGAATGCCTGGATGCGCTTACAGATCTGATTAACCAAGCTGTTGGCGACGCTCTAAGCGACTTGCTCCTTGTCGAAACCATTCTTGCTCACAAAGGCTGGACCCCCACGGAGTGGCTGGCCACCTACACGGACCTGCCCTCCAGACTTGTTCGCGTGGAAGTTGCTGATCGCTCTATCTTCAAGGCCTACGATGCTGAGCGTAAGCTGGAGTCGCCTCCTGGTCTTCAAGCTAAGATTGAGTCTCTGCAATCCCGCTACAACAAAGGCCGAAGCTTCGCCCGCGCAAGTGGCACGGAAGATGCCGTACGTGTCTACGCTGAGGCTGCGAGCCGGTCCGAGGCAGACGACCTCGCCACCCGTGTTGCAAATGCAGTCCGCGATGCTGGTACTAAGGAAGTCATTCAATAGGCAGTAAATATAATTGCCATGTGCAAATCATGTGGAGACGACAGCTCAGACTCAGGTAGCTTTGAATCGGAAGTCACTTGATGCTCTTTCAAAATGTGGATGAGAGAACACTTACGATACCACCATTATGTCCTAACTTATACTTTTTTTTTTAAAAAAATATGATGAATTCAATGACGGTCTTTCATGCTCTGGCTTGTCACTGCGATAGAATCATTTGCAATCCAGAGTTAAGTTACCTACTTGTGATCCTTCCGACTCTGGTGCTAAACACGTCAAGACAATCTAAAATTCGGGTATTCAATTCAACGCTATATGTACATACAAACCAGTCATTCGCAACGTTATTTTTGTGATGTAGGAGATATCTAACCCTGCTCCTGGTCCATATCGTCCCTAGAGCGTTTGCCCTTACCGAACTTCTTCCCTCTAGTCCCCTTCTTCTCTTCAAAGCTCTTCATCTCAATAGTAGCCTGCCGTGAAGCCTCCGCAACACGCTCTGACATGACCATGACTTCGTCTTTTTCAATTGCGTATTCCGGCAGCTTTTTTGACAGAGCATGTTCTATACGAAGCCATACTTCAATATCATACTGTGTAACGAAGCTAATTGCCACTCCACTCTTTCCTGCACGCGCAGTACGTCCAACACGGTGGATGTATGTCTTGCTGTCCATGGGGAGATCGAAGTTGAACACAACGTCGACGGAGGGGATATCGAGACCACGAGCGGCGACATCCGTGGCGACGAGGATATCGCGACTACGCGAGCGGAATTTGCCTAGTGCGCCTAGGCGCGCACTTTGGCCGAGCTGGCCATGGAGCGGCACACAACCGAATCCGAGGTTCCTCAGCATGAAGGCAACACGCTGAGTTTCATGGACGGTTGTGGTGAAAATGATGGCGGATTGCCCGGCAAACTCGTTGAGAAGATAGACAAGGTAGAGGTTTTTGAACTTGTGCGGAATACACAGATAGGAAGATTGAAGGGTCGAGACGGTTTGGTATTTGCTTGAGACGGAAACTCGGACGGGGTTATTCAGGGTGGCACGCTGGAGGGATTCGACTTTTGTGCTCATGGTTGCGGAGAAGAGGTACGTTCGGCGCGCTCTAGGGAGGATTCTGATAATCTTGTCGAGGGAGACACCAAAATCCATGTCTAGCATCCTGTCTGCTTCATCAAGAACGAGATATTTGAGATGTTTGAGTGAAAAGCCCTTTGTGTTTTCTAGATGGTCAAGCAGTCGACCTGGGGTGGCGACAATTATATGAGGCTTTTTGCCGAGTGCGATGGACTGCGCAACCATATCCATGCCTCCGACGATGACGGCGCACCGGACACCGATGGTAGAGCCGAGTGATTCGAATGCCTGTGAGATCTGATACGCCAGCTCTCTCGTGGGCGCCATGACGAGAGAGTGAAGCGACTGGGGGGATTCCATCAACGCTTGGAGGATCGGGAGTGAAAAAGCAGCCGTCTTTCCACTGCCTGTTTCTGCAAGACCAATAACATCTCTGCCCTCGAGCGCCAAAGGAATAGACTTCGCCTGGATCGGGGTTGGGGCCTTGTAGCCCATGTTCTCGCAAGCCTCACACAGCTGGTCAATGATTCCTAGCTCTTTGAAAGATTTCGCCAGAGCCGGCTCTTCGCCCGATATTTCCTGGTCATCGTGAACAGACTCGTGGGAGCTAACGGACTCGGCGTCAGAGTCGCCGGTAGGCTCCAACTGTTTCTGCGTAATCTTGCGCTTCTTCAGGGCCGACATTGTGGATAATTGGAAAGATTTGTTTATACTGCGAGGAAGACGACTCCGCTCCTCAGACAAAAAATTATATGGAGACGCCGCAGAAACTTTGATCCGGCAGCATTTTGCGGAGCCCGGACTTTATCTTTTTTTACGCCCTGAAAAAAAGATCAGCTAGACCACGAAAGAGGATACATTGATAATCCCCATCAACTAACAAATATCACAATCATGGCTAGGCGTACGAAAGGTCGCACCCAACCCAAGCCGCCAAGCGGCCCTGCCGATGGCAAAGGCAGCGCGGCGTCAATGAGCAAAACTCCGAAATCCATGGTCATCCGCATTGGAGGCTCCCGAGTCGGCAGCAGTGTCAGCCAGCTGGTAAAGGATGTTCGTCTCATGATGGAACCAGACACCGCTGTGCGACTGAAGGTAAGATTTCGCCAATCCTGTCTCCCCTCACTGTTCGAGTAATGTACTAACCGCGCCAGGAACGCAAATCGAACAGGTTAAGGGATTATACGGTCATGGCCGGACCGCTCGGTGTTACACATCTCCTTCTTTTCTCCAAGTCATCAACCGGAAACACAAATATGCGTTTGGCGCTCACACCGCGCGGTCCTACGCTCAACTTCAAAGTGGAGAGCTACTCTCTGTGCCGTGACGTCGAGAAGGCTCAAAAGCGCCCAAGAGGTGGAGGTCAGGATCACAAGACACCACCTTTGCTTGTGATGAACAATTTCAGCAATCCGGATGCCGACGAGAACTCCAAAGTGCCTAAGCGCCTCGAAAGCCTCACGACCACGATGTTCCAATCACTTTTCCCGCCAATCAACCCTCAAGCCACTCCCCTCCAGTCTATCCGCCGTGTAATGCTCCTGAACCGAGAGCCTGCCTCCGAGTCCGACGACGAGGGATCTTATGTATTGAACTTGAGACACTACGCGATTACCACCAGGAAAACAGGCATTTCCAAGCGCATCCGCCGCTTAGACCCGAAAGAAGTCCGGAACAGGGAAAAGCACAAGTCCGCTGTGCCTAATCTAGGAAACCTCGAGGATGCCGCAGACTATCTGTTAGATCCTTCCGCTGCGGGCTATACATCAGCCAGTGAAACAGAGTTGGATACAGACGCCGAGGTCGAGGTCGCAGGAACAACGACAAAGAAGGTTTTGACGAAACGCGAGATGCAGCGCATGAAATCTGGAGAGAAAGTCGACAAGAAGACCGCTACGACCGAAGTTGAGAAGCGGGCTGTCAAGCTAGTCGAACTGGGTCCCCGAATGAAGCTCCGGCTGATCAAGGTTGAGGATGGATTGTGCGATGGACGAGTCATGTGGCACGACTATATCCACAAGTCTCAAAAAGAGGTCGATATGATGGATAAAAATTGGGATAAGAAGACGAAGGAGAAGGAGGCCAGGAAGAAGCTGCAAAAGGCAAATGTTGAACGCAAGAAGCAGGAGAAGGCCAAGGCTCGAGCTGAGGGCAAGGAAGTTGAGGATGACGAAGATGATCTGGACGATGAAGATCTCGATATGGATGAGGAATGGGTCAGCGATGACGAGGTAGACGAGGACCAGGAAGACGAGGGAGAAGAGGATAGCGACGATTCCATGGACGAATGAACGACAGTTCGTCGAAGTCTGATTTGAACATGTCTTCAAATGGCCCATACGCCCGTAATAACTGGCCTGATACGTGCCTCCTTGCTTGGCGCCGACGGAGCTTATTCCCAGCACCCAACTGAAGCTGTGCCTGCGCATTTAGAAGGAAGGCATATACCGCGATCGCTGACCAACCCGTTATATCAGCAACAAGGCGCCTGGGCCAACTTCAAGCTCCTGTGAGGGTCGCACTCTACGAGTCGGATGTTCAGCTAATCTAGGCGCACATCATGAGCTGTATATCGTTGATTAGGATATGAAGTTATACCCACTGTTCTGTATCGTCAATTGTATGTAACAGCATTGTATCACGCCCGGTTATTATATTCTAGGTTCTTTCTTCTCGGATTATCGCTTCAGCTTCTCCTCCACTATTCGCTCAACCATCTTCTCCAGAATGCTCATGTTCCCACCCGCCGTACCAGCAAAGTACGCCTGCACCCCCTTCTCAACATACTTGGCCACGACGTCCATCTCGACATTAACAAAATCCCCAACCTTCTTTGCCGCTGTCACAATCTTCTCCTGCGTATACGCAATAAGCATAATCTCAAACCAGCCTTCCTCGCCATCCTGAACCTGCGTGATCGTCAAACTCGCGCCGTCAAGCGTAATGAACCCCTTCTCCACAATGTACCGCAGGACCGCAGGGTCGCGCGGCTGCAGACGAAGGACCAGCGAGTTCTCATCGGGCGTCATCGCAATGATCCTCGCGATTGTGTCGACGTGGCCCTGCACGATGTGTCCGCCCATTCGGGTCTCGCCTTTCACGGCGCGCTCGAGATTCACGTGGGACGTTTCTGTTAGAGAGCCGAGGTTTGTACGTCGCAGGGTTTCGGGGGCCACGCCGACTTTGAACCAGGACTTTTCGAATGCTGTCACCGTCAGGCAGGCTCCTAGGGTTTGTGAGTCAGTAGTGATCAGTATTGATTTCGTGGTGCGGAGAGGGTGTTGAATTGGCGTTTTGGACGTGGTATGTAGCGCATATTGAGATTGACGCACCATTGACACTGATGCTATCACCCAATTGCACGTCGGTCAGGATATCCTCGCAATCGGTGATGGTCAGTGATGTACCCCCGCCCCCACTTGCTGAGGTGTCGAGGGGTTCGAGAGACGAGACCGCTGAACATTGCAATTAGTTTTGTCACAGAGGTAATTGACGCGTGTAGATCGCTTACTCCCAATGGTCTCGACGAGTCCGGTAAACATGGCGGAAGACTCGGGAGGAGGAATATTCGGCTTGAACTATCCGCAGCGGAAGAGGGGTGGAAGTGGAAAAGACCGAGTCTATATGCCACACGACAGCTCGAGTCCTGGATCCAGGTATTTGTCAGCGCTTACACGGGCAATTTTGAATCAATGTGGAGTCCCATACCTTTATTTCTAGAGTTTTGTGCAGATACCAAAGAGTCCTAGACCTCGAAGATGCGTGATGCAATGATCGGTGATCACAGTCGAAATGCTTAGTGGAACAGGCGGGTCGACCTCGGCTTTGGGGTCCCCCATTAGAGCCGATTCGGGGAGCCTCTTCATACTTATTGCTCTCTCTTTCTTCGGCCAATTGAGCGCCCTTTGCAGTTATACAGCTCTTACAGGCATTCACGATGAATGCAACACTCAGATTACAGAGGGCGCTCACTGCCCAGAGCTATAGCCTACGACGACCAACCAAGGACAGCATCCTCAGGCGCACGACACAAAGGCGCTCCTATTCCACCCCGCTCCCTGATGGGACATTGCCACTACAAGGCATTCGGGTTCTTGACATGACAAGAGTTCTAGCTGGGGTGAGTATCGTTATCATCATATCTTTGACGAACAAACCAATTGCGTGCGGGGTACTGACTTTACGGTAGCCTTATTGTACGCAGATGCTGGGAGACTTGGGGTATGTGCATGCTCGGGCAGTCTAGCCATGGGGGTTCTCAGCGCTTCTAGCTGACTCGCACTTGCATGGCAGGGCCGACGTGATCAAAGTGGAACACCCTGTGCGGGGAGACGATACTCGGGCGTGGGGACCCCCATACGCCAAATACAAGGACAGTTCGCAGAAGGGCCCCGGAGAGAGCGCTTATTACCTAGCGGTATGCCATCATGCGATAGGAATGCGCCTCTATGACTAGAATGTGATTAACGCGCGTGCAGGTCAACCGCAACAAGAAATCGCTCGGTCTCTCCTTTGCCCACAAGTCCGGCGTTGAAATTCTTCACAGACTGGTCAAGGAGTGCGACGTCTTAGTCGAGAACTACCTCCCGGGGAGCCTCAAGAAATACGATATGGACTACGAAACCCTACGCAAAATCAATCCTAGCCTTATCTACGCCAGTATCACGGGATACGGTCAGACTGGTCCATACAGCAACCGTGCTGGCTACGATGTGATGGTGGAAGCTGAGATGGGATTGATGCACATCACTGGAAGCAGAGGGGGCGACCCGGTCAAGGTTGGTGTCGCCGTTACAGACCTAACAACAGGGTTATACACGTCCAATGCCATTATGGCCGCCTTGCTTGCCCGAGTACGAACTGGGAAAGGGCAGCACATTGACAGCTGCCTCAGCGATTGCCAAGTTGCAACCCTGGCTAATATTGCAAGTTCTGCTCTCATCAGTGGGCAGAAGGATTCTGGGCGATGGGGTACCGAGCATCGTATGTGCCAACCTCCACACTCTGATCCGCATCTATCAAGGTGGACTGTCTTATTATCCTCGCTGGGATCATGCCGGATAAACCAGCGAGCTTGACGGGTGGAGCCTTGATTATGTGCAGACCAGAGGGTGTACATACTAGGGCTTCAGGCGTGCTGACGATTTCAAGCATCTATTGTTCCATATCGGAGTTACCAAACACTTGACGGGGATATCTTATTTGGCGGTGGTAATGATAGGCTCTTCGGTGTCTTGTGTGATCGGCTAGGACACCCCGATTGGAAAGAAGACCCTCGATTTCTGACCAACAGTGACCGTGTAGCACACCGGCCTGAGATTGACGGCTTGATAGAGGAGTGTGTCAAGCAGAAGACCACGCAGCAGTGGTTGGAAATCATGGAAGGCAGTGGAATGCCCTATGCGGCCGTCAATGATATCCAAGGGACGTTAAACCATGCGCACGGTGAGTTGCTTAGAACAAGATGGCCGATTTATTTCTCTAACATGTTAATTATTCAGTCCAAGCCCGCGGGATGGTCACCGAAATCGATCATCCAGCGTGTGGTCCTGTTAAGTTGGTAAACACGCCGATCAAATATTCCCATGCGACCCCAGGCGTGCGAACACCACCCCCTACCCTTGGTCAACACACAGATGAAGTTCTCGGAGAACTCCTACAATATGGCGAGAAGGAAATATTCCAACTGAAGCAGGATGGCGTTGTGTCGTAGACAAGATCTCCTAGTACCATAGATCAAGCATATTCGGATTTTGGGGTGATAAGAGACGGTTGGAACCGTGTATATACTTTTTGGCGGTTGTATTCGGGATCCATGACGGTCGTTGGCATGCGAGATTGTCCAGCAACGAGGACTGAGAGTGGTAGCTAGTCTCTTGCAGTGGTGTGGAAGGAAGCTCCAAGGTGGGATCGAGTAGTTGCCCGTCTGGCATGATTGGTGTGTCACGTGACACCGAGTGTATAAATCCTTGGGTCCGCAAACTTGATGATGGCCTCCTCAAGGCGTCCAAAAACAACAAGCACAGTTTCTTTTGTATGCATCTTGGTCGCTGATTCTGCAGTGACCTGACACGGACTTCTGCCGATTTGCTCGGGGGCATGTCCCAGCAAAATGGGGTTAAACCATCCCTCGCTTCTGTAGAAGCCGCGCCACCAACCCTCGGATCTGGGACGACAGGCACTATCAATTCTCGGTCACATTCGCATCCACCAACATCACACAGCTCATCTACCACTTCTCATAGCTCGAACTCCAGTCGGTCTGGGGCAATATCCACCAGAGTTCATATCCCAAAACTCTCCGCAGCCACGACCGAGCTCCTTGCGCGGATCGCCGGTAATATCAAAGGGACACAGCAAGAAGTACAGAGCGATGTCCAAACACCAATCAGCTTGAGCCCTTCGCCTTTAAGCTCGAATCAGGATACTGAGCGTGCCAACACGAAGTGTCTAGGTAGAATGAGGTTTTCCTCGATTATCATCGAGCTCCCTGAGCCACCCTTCGTATGCCCACCTAGGGTCGAGGCGCCGGTTGCAACTCCAAACCCTGCTCCTGCGCCTTCGTCGTCCTCCAACGGCGCCGTTGGAACACTACATAAGCCTAATGGCTTGCCGAAGATTGCTCCTACGTCAACAGTACCCTACCCGGCATCGGCACAAGTACCAACTGTCTCACAGGTGCCAGTACAGACACGGCTGCCGTCAGATCAGCCTCATTACTCGACAAATGTCACTGTGCCACATCCAACATCAGTACCAGTACCAGTCAGACCGAAAGAGCCAGTCTATACACAGCCACCGTCAGAGCCTCAATTGTTGTCGTCCGGCGGCGCTAACGGAACCGTAGCAAATAATGGCTCTGTTGATATCGCCCCTGAGCCAGCAGTGTCATATTCGACACAAACGCCATTGCCAGCCGGTGCACCGGACCATTCATTGTTATCGTCACATCAGGCACCGCCCAACATTCATGATTCCCTGCCGGAATCCAAGGATTCGGCCGATGTCATCTCTAGGCTACTTGTGACAGATTCACGTCCAATTCCAGTATCTGTCCCACGTGTTTCAGCCAGTATACAACCGCCCTCAGAACAACAGCCACCTCCTCCTCGACCGTCTGCACCATTTGCACGAGCCCCCACAATACTAAAGATTCCTAGTTTATACTTATTCAAGCCTTCAGCCTCGGTGTCTGTCAGACCCACACTCACAACTAATCAGCGGCGAAGCTCTGGAATCAGAAAAAGTGGTTCAAACAAGCGCAAACGTGGTCATGACAGTGGCGGCGAAGATGTCATCCGCGCTGTGGACTCTAGCTCAGATGAGTCTGACATTACACCGACGGCCACGCAAACGACATCCGGTAGGCAAGTGAAAAGACCTTCGCTGTACGTGCCTTCACCTCTCACCCCAGCTCTTCCCAAGGAGAGCAGTAACCTTATCGGGTCTTCCGACAAATCTAAAGCGCGTAAGCCGGGCTCTCGAAAGGTCAAAAACACGAATATTAGATGTCACTATTGCGAGCGTGGTCATAGTCCGGCCAGCAACACTATCGTGCTCTGCGATGGGTGCAATCGCCCTTGGCATCAATACTGCCATGACCCGCCTATCAGCAATGAAGTGATAGCGGTCAAAGAAAAGGAGTGGCTCTGTCGGGACTGCAAACCCGTGGACATTGCTGTTCTCCATCCGACCGTTGTCAGGAGCAATCCAAATCTGACATCCAAGCCCCCTACCCATCCGCCGTTGACAATACCTAGAACCGAAGTAGGAGGAGAGCGCTTTCCTGCAGATGACCGACGTCGATTCCTTTCAAGTCTATCCCATGCCGCGCTTGTCGAACTGCTTCTCACCGTATCAGATAAGAATCCGGCGGTGCCTATGTTTCCAGGGAATATGGGAGGGTTACCGTCGTCAAACTACGCTGCGTCGCAAGCTATTGTGACTGGAACCGCAGCGACTCCCATAGCATTGCCTCCTAACGGGGTCAATTTTCAACCTCCTGTTGTGGCAGATAGTAATGATCAGCCAGGTCGGGACGTCGCTTCAGGGCGCGTCGACAGACGGGATTACCATGAGTCCTCCGATGAGGACTCTGAGGATGAGTTCCAGGATCATCGTCTATACCCACGAGCTGGGAATGGGGTACGCCTTTCGACCAATATGGAGGATCTCGATATAATACGAGAAGATCCGACTTGTACTACCTTTAGCTATGCTTTTCACCCGTCTGTATCCGGTGTCATTGGGAACGTTTCTGCTTAGCATGTTCTGGGGGCTCTACTGAAGATAATGGATAGTTTTAGGGGTTGCTATAGTATATCTGTAGAGGTTCATTGTTGTGTGTAATAAACTAGAGATACAGGAGATGGTTAAAGAGATTTATGCCTCTAGGATTAAAGAAACTATTCTCCAGTCCTGTGACCTATCTGGTTAGGTGGATGCCTGAGGCTTTCAGGCACCCACCTTCAGCACACTCTGCGTGCAGAATCCTTCTCGCAAAAGGCATCGAGGCTGTCTGCTCCACCAAACTTTGTCACATTCGGGCTCGGTTGAGAGGAGCACACTGCACTATGCAGTAGCTCCTGCATGTTCCTGTGCGAGCTCCTGACTTTCCTCGTATCGTCCGGGGTTTGCCAGCTAGGATACCCTATCTAGGTAGGAATGTCTAGGCAGCCTTGCCCTTCGATGTTCTGCAAAGTACGAACCAATACAGAGTACTGCAGCGGTCATGGAGTCATCGCGGCCCAGTTTGAAACCCGCCGGGGGGGGGGCAGCTGACACCGCAGTGGTTTGCGAAAGCTGAGGGAGGGGCAGACCCCCGGGTCCACTTGGCCCTAAGCAGTGTGCGTGAATGCGTAACTAAGGGGCCAGTGTATACCAGGGTAGGCTTGACTTGAAGAAACGAATCGCACGCCTAGCCGTTAACCCTAAACCCGCCGAAGATCATCCATGGGTATGCCATACGCCGCTGTCGACAAACCATTGAGTATCTGATTAGCCGATTGCTGGAGTCGAAGAAACGAAAAGCACGTGCGGACAGATCCATTTGTGTATTACTGATAGCGAAACTTCCCTATCTGCTGCTAGATCCGATACTAGCTAGGTAAACCAATGCCCCAGTGCCCTCTTCCCTGCCCTACCCACCCTACCTACCCTAAAAGAGCGGCCGGCAGATAGTGCCGCAGATTCAATCCCACGCTCAATACTCAAGAGAACGCCGCCAGGGTAAGCTGAAACTCCTGCTCAACAGCCGCGGCCAAGTCATCCTGAAAGAACCCGGCATAGAACTTCTCGCGGATGACCGCCTCGAAGCGATTCTTCTCGTTGTTCAGGTTACTGATCATGCCCTGCGCAACGTATCCCAAGCTCGCGCCCTTGAAGACAGGCGCCTACACACATCATGCAGCAGTCCCTGTCAGCATCCGTCCCACTAAAGCCCAAGCAAAAGAAACAATGGTAAAAGCGCCAGTAGCCACGACTGACTTACCTTGGCCTTTCCAGCCTGAAGGGCACCGATCAGCTTTGGATGCACCTCGTTATACGCATCCAGCCCGCGCTGGCTATCCTCCGGCGACAGCGGCGGGAGCGCAGCAAGTGCGGTCCTTGCGTCCGCAGTTGCGGTGTGTGCGGCGTAGAGGTCGTTTGCGACGGGGAGGGCGTTGACTAGGCCCGTGACGGCGCCGCCGCTGTATCCGTCGATAGTAGTCTTCGCCTTGTCGATTTTGGTGCTCAGGTCGCGGAACTTGGCGAGGGCGGCGTCGACGTCGGGGCTGGATTGTGCGAGAAGGGCGGTTGGGAGAGTTAGGGTGAGGAGGAGGGTTAGGGGCGAGGTGAGCTTCATTGTGATAGACCTTGGAGTTGTATAGAAAGGTATTTGAATGGGATGGGTATTGGAAGCGGGAGAGTAGACGAGTGGATTCGACTCAAGCAGCAGCGATTGGGCTGGGAACCGGGACTATATACCTTACCCTACCTACCTGGGGTAGCATAGCATAGCAGCTGCCAGCCTCTTGCCCTTATTTTCAGGCGCCCGCCCAGCTTCGTCGCCAATGCCGAAAACCAGACTTGGCTGCTCTGTTGTCTCCGCCGTCGGATGTCATCGCGTAGCTCGACGCATCAGCAGACCCAAGTGCAGCGTAGGCTGCGACCTGTAGAGCTTACAGCCGTCCAATGGCTTTACATGGGCGTGACTCAGTCAGCCATTCCGAAAGTGCGAATATCCGAATATCACATACGGCCTGGCCAAGTACAGTAGAGTTATTGAGTGACTCCTCCGGTTCGGCACTCAGGGAGAGCTCAAGGGGCAAACAATGCAGGAATGTCCAGATGTGCTCCATTCCATCCCATTGCTTGCCCGCACCTGCAGGTCTGAGAAACCAGGTGCAGATCACATCAGGTCAGCCGCTCGAGGAGAAGCAAACACAAAGACACCAATGGAATTGTCCGCCGCTGCCGCGGTGTGCCTGTCACTGCATGCAGCAGGGCGCAGAGTGCGCGAACTCGTCACAATTCTGCAGAAGGATGGCTGGCTGAACTCAGACATGTTCGTTCCCACCAGACTCGTTCCCGGAAGGATTGAACTGCAGTTCCTTGTAGTACAGACCCCGCACTGGGAATGTTTGGGTATTTGCGTGCTGGCGATGGTGGTGGGCAGGTACGGATACTGGGCTGTCTCCCACTTCCAAGGGCCTCTGGACATGTGCTCAGTGGACGGTGAGTTCCATGGGAGATAATCTGCTATAAGAGACTTACCCTTTCGCAGCACTACCTATTGAACCAGTGAAGCAGTTGGAATAAAGAGTAAATTCTCACCATGGTCACGCTCAATCAACTACAACCACCTGATAGCGAGCTGGTCCTCCACCAGCGCGTTTACTCAGGGGATAACAGCCCTCATCACAGCGGACTCGATACAGGCAGCGGCGTCGAAGCCAACACCACCGAGCCAGAACCAGCGCCCGCAGTCCCAGTTTCACTCCCACCGAGCCTCCCCACCCCAAGATCACGATCGCGGCCAGAATGCCCTCCACCTCCACCTCCAGTCGCGATAGTCGGCATGTCCCTGCGGCTCCCCGGCGGCGTCAAATCACCAGACGAGCTGTGGCAGTTCCTACTCGAGAAGCGCAACGGCGTGTGCCCCGTCCCCGGAACGCGCTACAACATCGACGCCTTCTACAGCACCAGCATGTCACGCAGCGTAAAGACGCGAACCGGGTACTTCCTGCAGTCGGACCCAGCATGCTTCGACGCGCCCTTCTTCGGCATCACGGCGAACGAGGCCGCGCGCATGGATCCCCAGCAGCGCCTGCTGCACGAGGTCGTGTGGGAGTGTCTGGAGAGCGCGGGCGCAACAGACTGGCGCGGGAAACGCGTCGGCTGCTATGTCGGCGTGTATGGCGAGGACTGGCTCGATCTGGCGAGCAAGGACCCGCAGTACACGGACCGCTATCATATTCTGGGGACGGGCCAGTTTGCGCTCGCGAATCGGCTGTCGTATGAGTTTGACTTCCAGGGCCCGAGGTATGTCTAGTCCTTCTCTATGTCCACCTTGAACAGATCGATCATTGACGGCACCGGCGCGAACAGCATGACCCTACAAACAGGCTGCTCCGCCTCGCTGGTAGGCCTCCACGAAGCCTGCCAAGCACTCTACGCGGGCGACTGCAGCGCCGCCATAGTCGCCGGAACAAACCTCATCTTCACCCCGACCATGACAGCAACAATGTCGGACAACATGGTGATGTCGCCTACAGGGACATGCCGGACGTTCGACGCCGCAGCAGACGGGTACGGGCGCGGCGAGGGCGTCAACGCGCTGTACGTGAAGCGGCTGGACGACGCAATCCGCGACAACGACCCCATCCGCGCTGTGATCCGCGCGACGTCGACAAACTGCGATGGACACACGCCGAGCATCACGACGCCGGGCTCGCACTCCCAGGAGGCACTTGTGCGCTGGGCGTATGAGAAAGCGGGGATTGCGGATATCACGCAGACGGGGTTCTTTGAGTGTCATGGGACGGGCACCGTTGCGGGGGATACGGCCGAGGCGTCGGTTGTTGCGAAGTTGTTTGAGGGGAAGGGGGTGCTTATGGGGGCTGTATGTGTTGTCCTTCTTATATTCTCCTTCTCCTGTTCTGGTGTGCAATGCAAGAGGGAAACTGACAAGCAGTACAGGTCAAGCCGAACGTCGGCCACGGCGAAGGCGCATCGGGCATCAGCAGCGTGATCAAGGGCGTGCTCGCGCTGGAACACAACACCATCCCGCCGAATGTGTTCTTCGCAACGCCAAACCCCAACATCCCGTTCGAGGAAGGCAAGCTGCATGTCCCCGTCGAGGCCATGGCGTGGCCAGCAGACCGGGCGCAGCGCGTGAGCGTCAACTGCTTTGGCGTGGGCGGTGCGAACGCGCACGCTATTCTGGACTCGGTGGCTTCGTACTGTGGGGATAGTGTTGGTATCGTTGCTAGAACGCTTGAGCGCGAGGGCTCACATCTCCTGGTCGTCTCTGCACGAAGCGCGGAGGCACTAAAGCAGCGGATCCAGGCGGTCGTGGAGTATGCGAACAACCTGCACGACCCGTCCAGCCTCAAGCTCCAGGATCTCGCCTATACGCTGGGTGTGAGGCGCGAGCATCTCTCACACCGCGCATTCATAGTTGCAAGACCAACTGAGCCGCTGACCGATTCGTGCTTCCAGCTTGGGCGCGACAAGGCTCCTGAGACGACGTTTGTTTTTACGGGGCAGGGCGCCCAGTGGGTTGGCATGGGACGGGACCTGATGGATGCGTTCCCGTCGGCGCGGACGGATATACAGGGTCTAGATACGGTCCTGGGCAGTCTCCAGGATGGGCCGTGCTGGTCGATTGAAGGTATATCTTGTTCTCTCATATAGTGATAAGATGCCAAGCTGACGAGGATGAACACAGAGGAGCTATCCCGAGCCACAGGAAGCAGGATAAACGAAGCCGAGCTCTCACAGCCCCTCTGCACGGCTCTTCAGATCGCGCTCGTGAACATTCTCTCTGCATGGGGCATTACCCCGGCGTCTGTGGTCGGACACTCGAGCGGCGAGATCGCTGCTGCGTATGCGGCCGGGGCGATTACTGCACAGTCCGCGATCATTATTGCGTATTATCGCGGGAAGCTTGCAAAGCAGGTTGAGGGACAAGGTGCCATGGCAGCGGTGGGGTTATCGCGCGAGCAGGTGGCGCCGTATCTAGAGAAACACAAGGGTATAGCCATTGCTTGCGAGAACAGTCCGCAGAGTATCACGCTGTCTGGGGATAGAACTGTGGTTGAGAAGGTGGTGGATGCCATTGCGACGGATTGGCCTGACATCCTTTGCAGACGGCTGCGGGTGTCGACGGCGTATCATTCTAGTGAGTTGGAGTCTATTCCCATCTGCATGTCAAGATGAAGGAATCACTGACAATGGATGTAGGCCACATGAGTGAGGTTGGACCGCAGTACGAGACATGCATTGCAAAACACATCCAGGGCACACGGAAGGAGATGCTCCCGCTCCATTCCAGCGTCACGACGACCACCATAACAGAGTCATCGGAGCTCGACGCCGCATACTGGCGCCAAAACCTCGAATCGCCAGTGCTCTTCTCCTCCGCGGTGCAGAGCATACTCACAAAGTCCGACTCCAAGACCAGAGCTGCCGCATTCATCGAGATCGGGCCTCATTCCGCCCTATCCGGCCCCCTTCAGCAGATCTTCCGCGCGGCCCAAGCAAAGTCCAAGTCCAAGTCCGCGGGCGAGCTCTCGTACATCCCAACCCTCACCCGCAACGACCCGGACACCCGCACGCAGCTGCTCCGCACCGCAGGACAAGCCCATACGATCGGGATCCCCGTCCATCTGGCCACGCTCATCGGCTCAGGCACCACGCTCACAGACCTTCCCACCTACCCCTGGCAGCACACCACGCGCTACTGGTACGACAGCCGGCTAACGCGCGAGTGGCGGTTCCGCGCGCACCCGCACCACGAGCTGCTGGGGTCGCGCAGCGTCGAGGCGTCGGGGCTTGAGCCCGCGTGGCGGAATGTCCTGAGGCTCGAAGACGTGCCGTGGATTGCGGAGCACGCGCTGCAGGGGAATGTCATCTTCCCGGGGGCGGGGTATGTCGCCATGGCGGGGGAGGCGGCGATGCAGCTGCAGCTGGACATGAATCAAGGGGCAGGTACTGAGGCACACAGCTATAACATCCGCAATATGCTCATCAAAAACCCGCTGCTAATGAAGGAGGCGGCCGAGTACGAGCTCGTCACGACGCTGAAGCCCGTGCGCATCACGGATCTGGTGGAGAGCGAGTGGTTCGCGTTCACGATTGTCTCGTATGACCCGGATGGCGCGGGGTGGACGAAACACTGCCATGGGCAGGTGCGCGCAGGATGTGATCGTGAGCCGAAGGGGAAAGTGATCCAGCGGCAGGCTCGTGTTCTCGATGTAGAGACGTGCTACCGCTACGTCGAGAGACTGGGATTCATATACGGACCTCTCTTCCGCCGCTTCACGTCTCTCTCGACCGATCCAACCCCAAACGCGCGCAAAGCGTCCGCGACCCTGATTGACATGTCCCGTCCAAACCCAAGCGACGGCCCGGGGAACCGATATCCCCTGCACCCCGCGGTCATGGACCACCTGTTGCAGGCGTTCCCCATGGCCTTGGCGCAGGGGCTGGCGCGGCGGTTCCAGATCATTGTCCCTGCGGCAATCGGGCACATCTATGTGCGGCGGCCGAGCGTTCCTGAAGCGGAGCTTTCGCTGGAAGCGCTGATGGCTGAGACGGGATTTGGGGCGGTGACGGGGCAGGCTGTTATGATGGCCAAAGACGGAAATGATGCTGTCCCTGTAATGTCCATGACAGAGGTTGCGGGCTTCCCTGCATCAGGTGGCGACGAGGCGGCGACTCAGACTATCCCACTTTGCTCGCAGATCCGGTGGGCGCCGGATATTGATTTCGAGCTTCCAGCGACGTTGCTCCCGTGTGGAGAGCTGAACGATGAGTATAGCCGGGTGATGCGCACGTGTCGAGACCTGGGCGTCTTGTATATCCTTCAATCGGCAGCTAAACTGACGAGTCGAAGCCTTGATGGTACCCCAGAGGTAGAGACTGAGGTCCCTCGTTTGGTTAATTGGAGAGACTGGATAACGTCCACTGCTGCCAGGCTCGGACATCAGACAGAGGAGTGTGCTTTGGAAACTCAGGCTCAGGTGCAGAAGTGGGCAGCTTTGAGCTTTGAGGAGCGCCAGGGTCTCATCGATACTCTTCTCTCACAGCACCAGTCCAAGTCTGACGACGACGACGAAGGCACACTCCCAGCCCCAGTGGCATGCCTCCAGTCCATATACGAGAACATCGACGACCTTATAGCCGCAGAGGTTCTCCCTGACGAAGCGCGAGGGCACATCGACCAGTACATCACTTACCTGCACTCCGCGCATGCGCACAGCTGGAGCCACTTCCTGTCTTTGCTCGGGCACTCAAACCCCGCGATGCGGATCATCGAGATAGGAGGCGGCACTGGGAGTATCACAAGGGCTATTCTGGGGCACTTGAAATCTCCAGAGGGTGTACGGCTGTACTCGACGTACACCTTTACCGACATATCCGAGGAGAACATCGAAGCTGCGAAGAAGACGTTTGCGGAGGAGAATGTTGAGTACAAGACGCTTGATTACTCGCGAAATCTAGCGGCACAGGGCTTTGAAGAGCAAAGATATGATTTGGTAATTGCGTCGAATCTGTTCCGGAATAGGAAAACCAACTGCAGGGAGCAAGAGCAGCTTGAGATATCACTCAAGAGCATTCGGGCACTCCTGGCTCCGCGCGGGAAGCTGTTGCTCAATGAGTTGGACCATGAGCATGACCATCTGTCTGCCGGATTCATCATGGGCCTTCTGCCAGGGTGGGAGCTAAACGGAGAAGATGAAGACGAAGCGTTCCATTCATCCGATGGGGTTGAACTTGAGCGTGATAGAGCTCTCCGAATTGCTGGATTCTCTGGCATCGAAGCCACAAGCAAGAGCGAGCCAACTCTAAGCCTGCTAACGAGCATCCAGTATGAGGGTCAAGACAGCCCTAGGAAGACCATCGCGCTGCTGACAGAGACCACAGCCACAGCCACTTCTCCCTGGATTGGAACACTAAAGACCGCGCTAGAAGAGCAAGGGTATGAAGTCTGCCCATGCACTCCGGAGACGGGCCTTCCCAGTCTCGCCGAGAATGGAGATAAACAGGAGTATCTGGTTGTCTCCCTTCTCGACCTAGAGGGTCCATACCTGCACAACCTACAAGAAGAAGGCCTCACTACTCTCCAGAGCCTTTTTGCGAACATCAACCAGCCCATCCTATGGGTAACGCGCATGTCGCAGTTTCGATGCTCAGATCCGCGCTATAATCTCATCTTCGGTTTCGCGCGCACAATGAGGCACGAGAAGGAGGCGGACTTTAGCACCTTCGAGACGGACGCGTTCAACAGCGGTGCAGCGGCGTCTCTGGTCTCCGTGATTGGGAAACTCCAGTCTCGGTCGTCCAGGGCAAACGGCAACGCAAGTGCAGACGCAGATAGTAACCCTAGCCCCGAGTATGAATTCGCCTTGCATGAGGGCACAATCCACGTCGGACGATGTCACTGGGTGAATCCAGCAGACCACATGCACAGTGATTCGTCCAAAGACTTGTCCCGCCGCCTTGACATTGGTTCCTTGGGCTCAATCGACACGCTCCGCTGGATGCCGTTCGAGGACCCGGCGCTGCAGCATGGCGAGGTCGAGATCGACATGCAGTACATTGGGCTGAATTTCCGAGTACGAGACCCATTACCTAGTACATCCACGAATCACGCAACTAACAAACAGCCAACAGGACATCCTCGTCTCGCTCGGCCTTTTCGGCGCACCCAACGAGCTCGGCCTCGAAGGAAGCGGCATCGTGCGCCGCGTGGCCCCCGGCGCATTGCGAGACCTGAAGCCCGGCGATCGAGTGGCGGTCCTGACGACAGGGACATTCCGGACGCGCTTCGTGGTGCACTCGCGGTACTGCCTGCGCATCCCCAGCCATGTCTCGCTGCAGGATGCGGCGACCATGCCATCGGTTTATATCACCGCGGCGTACTGCTTGATGCATCTGGGGAGGGTGCAGAGGGGCGAGGTATGTGGTGTTCGCTTCTGCTATCTTTCCTGCACCTAGAAGGAATGACCAAGCTAATACCAATGGCGCAGTCTGTACTCATTCACTCGGCCTGCGGAGGCGTCGGGCTCGCGGCGATTCGTGTGTGCCAGTATATCGGAGCCGAAGTACCTCACTCAATCTCTTCTTTTCCGACTCGAAGTCTACAAGGCTAACCCAGTCACCATCGCAGATATACGCAACAGTCGGAACCGAGGAAAAAGCTGCATACCTCGTTGAGCGATTCGGCATCCCGCGCTCACGCATCTTCAACTCCCGCAGCACCGCCTTCCTTGCCGATGTGCTGTCCCAGACAAACGGACGGGGCGTCGACGTCGTGCTGAACTCCCTGACCGGTGCTCTACTGCATGCCTCGTGGGACTGCCTCGCCTCGTTCGGCCGCATGATCGAGCTGGGGAAGCGCGATTTCCTAACGGGCGGGCAGCTCAACATGGGCCCGTTTATCCGCAACAGGGCGTATCTGGGCTTTGACCTGACGCAGTTTGGGAAGGAGGCGGTTCGGACGTATGAGACGTATGTAACCCACCCTATCCAATGGGATTCTACGTTGAATGTAGAGAAACTAACAGGGTATAGGATGCACGCGCAATTTGAAACTCTCAGCGAGCAAAATGAACTCGTCGCGATCCGGCCTATCAAGGTCTACGAGGCGGCTGGCGTCGTCGACGCATTCCGGTACATGCAGCAGGGGATCCACATGGGGAAGATCCTAATCAAGATGCCCGACGATCCCGCGAGTCTGTCCGTCGCCCCTGGGCACTCGCCATCCTCGTTCCGCCCGAACGCCTCGTATCTGCTAGTCGGTGGCTTGGGCGGGCTCGGCCGATCGGTGTCGACGTGGATGGTGGAGAGGGGCGCGCAGTGCTTAGTTTACCTGTCGCGGTCTGCCGGGGTCTCCGAGAGAGATAAGTTGTTTATCCGCGAGCTCGAGGCGCAAGGGTGCGAGGTTCTCTGTGTTGCTGGTGACGTGACGGTAGTGGCGGACGTGCAAGCGGCTGTCGCAAAGTGTCCAAGGCCTCTTGTTGGTGTGCTGCAGATGGCTGGGTCTCTGCAGGTAAGCAAGCTCCCACTATATCAACTCCTATATCGGACCAAACTAACAATCCAGGACGCCCTCTTCGACAAAATGACTTACCCAGAGTGGACATCATGTCTGGCGCCCAAAGTCGCCGGAACCTGGAACCTGCACGACGCAACCCTACCAACCACATCTTCCAGCCCACTCGACTTCTTCATAACCATCAGCTCCATCGCCGGCATAACCGGAAACCCAGGACAAGCCAACTACGCCGCAGCGAGCACGTTCCTGGACGCGTTCACCCAGTACCGCCGCGGTCTCGGGCTGCCCGCTGCAGTGCTGGACCTCGGCGCGATCGAAGACGTCGGCATGATGGCGGCGCATCCGGAGGCGATGTCGCGAGCCCAGGCTGCGGCCGTGTGCTTCCCGAGCGAGCAGCAGGTGATTGACGGGCTGAGGGTCGCGCTGGCGCAGTGCGCATCGCCGCCTTCACCCTCATTGCAAAGAGCAAGCGCGGGACCGGGACAGCTGCTTTCGACCTCATGCATAATCGGGCTCTCGAACACAAAGCCGCTGTCGAATCCCTCTGTGCGCCCGTACTGGGTGCGAGATGCGCGGTTCAGCATGTACGTGAACCTTGAATCCAAGTCCGGGGAGCCGGTGGGCCAAGGGCATGGCACAAGCAACGAGCTGCGGCTGCTGCTGCGGCGCGTGGAGCAGAACCCGGCGCTGCTGGAGGACCCAGAAAGCGAGGCGATTGTGCGGCGGGAGATCGGGGCGCAGGTCACGCAGCGGATGCCGCAGGCGGAGGGCATGGATGAGGAGGAGGTTGCGAAGATCGCGATCGACTCGCTGATGGCGATTGAGATCCGGGGATGGGCGAGGCGCAATCTCGGGCTGGAGATTACGCTCGTGCAGATTGCGAGGGCGAAGACCGTTGGTGGGTTGACGACTGCGGCGGTGGATCATCTGAAGGTCAAGTATGGGATCAAAATCCAGGACGATAGCAGTGATGCGAACGAGGACGGGGAGCCTATCAAGTGAGAGTTAGGCATGACGATACCTTGAAGCAGGAAACATTGAGCAATTGTGATGGTGTATTATGTATTTCGAATAGCCCCGTAAACCCGCCCAGATATGCGAATGAGAAGTATGTACAGGTGGTATCATCAACAAGTGTAACAGGCCCAATGCGCCAGGCACCAAGCCATTTTATCGTGTTCCCATCATGAATTCGTGCCAAAAAGATTTAATAAAGAAAGCAAAAACATGTCGATGGCAATGTCGATTTCGGGGTCGGCGTCAACGTCTAGGGGGTTCTACGCATCCGTGTACGGCGCAAACCACCCTCCTTTTTCCCACTGTCCGAGGCGGTAGACAGCGCTGTTGCGCGCGTGCTCCTCGTGTATACCGGCGAGGAGTGTATTCAGGCGGTTGAAGTTGATGGGTTTCATGATCCAGCCATCGAAACCTATATCCATGTACATCCGAGCGTCTTTCTCGAGCAGGGACGCGGAGACGGCGAAGATGGGGATGTGAAGATTTGGGATGTCGCTCTGGGTTTCGTGTTGGCGGATTCGCTTTGTCGATTCCATACCGTCGAGGATCGGCATCTGTGGCTGTTAGTACAGACTATAACAGTAAGGCGACGGTAACTTACCTGGATATCCATTAACACAACGTCCCACTGCGTCGGATCCTCCGAGTATGTATTCGCACACTCCTCTCCGTTCACCGTACGTCGAACTGTGTGCCCCAGTTTGCCGAGTCGCTTCTCGATGATTTTGGCATTGATTGGGTCGTCCTCGGCTACTAAGACACGAAGAATCTGCGGTTCGGTTGCACTGAGATTGGTGCTGGGGTCTGAAACGGACCGATCGGTAGGCTGCGAAGCCGTCGAGTCGGATAGTTGGCGCGAGCTGGATGCTACCGATTCCAGAGACTTTTTTGGCTGTGTCTCGTTCTCGTCTCCGGCAGGTGCTGGTTCACCGACATCAGCATCGTCGGATGGGGCCTGCGGCGCCTCATGCTCAGCGGGGGTCGTCTCCTCTGGCTGCGACGTTGGAGGGAGCAAATCTGGACGAGATGTGCTATCTTGGCTATTACGTTTCGAACCCGAGGTACTGTCGACGAGGACCATGTCATCTCTGCTCGGAAACGCGGTTACAGAGTCCCTAGTCGTGATAGGAACATGCTCCACAGTCGGACTCCTTGGCTCAGAGCCTTCCGGTATTGGAAATTGCAGCGAGATCTGGAACCGGCTACCTTTTCCTTCTTCAGACCGAACAGTGAGCTGGCCATGCATGTTGCGCACAATTCGAGCCACAAGTGCCAACCCCAGGCCCAAAACAGCCTTGTCCTTGCTGTCATTAGCCTCTGGTGGCGGCTGTTCTTCTTCATCGGCGCCATAATAATGGGAATCGTCGTCGCCCGAGACCTGCTCGAGCTCGCGGAATAACAGCTCGAGTGTACTTGATGAGATACCTCGCCCTGTGTCGAGCACCGCAATCTTCACAGTAGCCTTGTCGGAATCGCCTTCACCAGGAGCGTGCCAGACCTCAACAGTCACTCCGCCGGCAGAGGTGTGTTGAACCGCATTCGAGATAAGGTTGCTGATCGACTGTCGGACACGCCGTTGATCTCCAATCACCATATCAGGAATTCCAGGTTGCGACAAAACTGTGTAGTTCAGGCCCTTGCGCTTGGCCTCGCTTTCGAACATGGCTGTGGCTTCGTTGAAGGTGGTCGGCAGGTTGAAGGGCTCGTCCTTGATAAGGCTCTGTCCTTTTTCCACATTGGTGAGGTCGAGAAGGTCATTGATGACGTAGATCAAAGACTTTGAAGCAGAGTATGACTTGCTCAGGTGATCCCGGGTTTCGCCATCAAGCGCGCCCTCAAGGGCGATCTCGAGATAGTTCACAATCGCGTTGAGAGGCGTGCGGACTTCATGGGCGGAGTTTGCCAGGAGCAGCTTCGTAAGGCTGGAACTCTCCAGGGCAGCCTCCTGCTGCCGCCAGACCTTGATGAACTTGCCGTACACCAGGCATAGCACGGCAGCAGTATCGACCTCGGACTCGGTCCAGTCACGGCAGCGATCCAGAACCGTCTCCCGCCAGGTCTGGAAACTTTTTCGTGGCTCTAGATGGCCCTCGGAAAACTTGGCTAGGTTAGGATTACCGCCCCATTTGACCTCGGTCAGTTGGCCGCGTCGGAAAAAGACAATGAAGTCCAGACCGTCAGTGGACAAGGGGACGTAAAGCAGACCAGAAATGTCTTTAAACCCCGGAGGGTAGTTAAGATCGCGGAAATCTTTCACAATGTGATTAGAAGTCAGCACCGAGTTATAATTTCGAACCTTGAGGTATTCCAACAAAGCGAGCATTTCCTGCGACTGGGGCGACTTGGCCAAAATTTTGATCTCTCCCCGGATGCACAATGCGCCGTAGTCGGCGTCGACAAGACGGAGCAGATCGTCCGACGACGCGACGATGTATCCAGAAGGATTAGCATCGGTCGGGACTGTATTAATGAGCTTGCGAGCTTGAAGACGGGATGCGTAGGACAAGCGCTCGATGTTTCGAGAGACAGTGTCTCCTATCAGTCGACACATCTTTCGGATGGCAAAAGACACTCTCATTCCTCTCTGGCCATAAGAGTGGCAGGATATGAGGCCCCAAAGGTCGTTCAGACTGTTGATACTGATTGACATTGAGGAGCGAACCTGCATGTTGGCGAGATACTTGATATGAATAGGGGACATGGCACGGAGGTGTGCGTGAGTCATGTCCAAAGGCGTTTCAAGATCCTCCAGCGCTCGACATACCAGTCGCGCCGTGGTATGATCCCTATCGTAGAGTAGACGGACTTTGTTGATTCGGTACAGATCGCGTGCTTGTTTGGGAATATCACCAGCCGGAAAATGCAAGCCCTTGAACAGGTCGATGCTCATGGTTGGGTCGACAAGTTCTGAGACTACTTTGCCGTTGAACTCGGAGTCAAATTGGTAGACCAAGATACGATGGAAGCCAGTGAGCTCCTTTACTATCCCCGAAGTTGTATCTAGCAACGATTCCATGGTATCTGCACGGGCGAGTTGCTCCTGGATCTGACTGACGATGCTGAAAACCTCCATTGCGGCGGCTTCACCCTTCCGACGGCGAGCTCGACGCAGGACGCGTAGTGGTTGGTTGATTGTCATCGTGCTAGCCGCCATCTGCTCCAAAGTGGGAACTACATCGAGAGTATTCGAGGGAACCGCAGGAGAAATTGTACCAGATACGGTGAGGGGGTTTTCTTTATCATCCTCCAACTCGAATTCGCAGACGACCAGCCCGCTGAGAGCGGCACTGGTATGCATGGCGCACCACACTCGGACCGTCTCCCCGCCGGGCTTGTTCACAGTCACTATGAATACCTCGGGACCATCGATCGAAGCGTCGTATCCGTCTTCCTTCACAAAGTCGACATGATCGAGAAAGTTATCCGCCTGGTCTTCTGGAAAGATATCGCATAGTGTCGGAAGAGAAAAGAGCTCGTTGGGTGAGTAGCCTAGAATGTGTTCCGAGTTCTCGCTAACGATGCGAACCACCATCTGCTCGTCCGGCTCTTCCCGTACGACAATCATGACGCCGAAGCTCTGAATGGCGCCCGGTATATGGATCGGCTCATCTTCGCAGGCTTTAAATGAATCAACGGTTCTGCCAGTGATCACCGCATGGCCGTCATCGGTAACGACATGGCGGAACCGAGAGGTCATCAGCTCGTAAGCGCCCTGACCTTCCAAGCGATCGTCCTCCGACGTAGGTGTGAAAACGGTATTGTCATCGCCCTTGCGGAAACCAGTGGTGCTGGAACGTGGTCTTGTCGAAGAGGATTCGGACATTCGCGTCGAGGTAGGCTCGGAGGTCTCCGGTGTCGGTCGCGTCTCACCGCTAAATCCGGTCGAGTTGGTTCTGCTGTCAGACCGTATCCGGGTCGAAGCCTGATCGTGGATGATTGGAAACTGGCGTACACCGCCGGTGGGGGAAAGGGGGCTTTTCAGGAGCTGCGAAGGAGGTTCGGGAACGGTAGGAGGCTCGAGCGAGACAAGCGATCGGATAGGGTACACTCGGTCAGAGATACCTAGAGGAGGTGCGTCCTGCGTGGGAGTCGGACCTCCCTGGTCTGGTGACGTTGTTGAGGCATCGGGGGCAGATGTTTCCTCGACGGGATCCCCGGGCGGAATGGAAGGAGGGGGGTCGGACATGCTCAAGGAGAAAAGAGCAAGATCGGTTTCAGAAAAGCTGGTGCATTAGGTTCGATCTGAGATCGCGGCGAATCCGGGGAGGTTGAAGCGAGGAGGGAAGAGGGAGCAGGGCCAAGTGCGGGCGAGTTCAAAGATCGATGCGGGGCTGGTCACTGGCGGCCGCCAGAGCAAAATAATCACAGGCGAGTCAAGCCACACACGGCATAGGCGAGATCGAGAGGAAAGCAGCAGGAAATGGCATTTCCGGGCCGTCAAAAGCACAGGGAGCCGACGTTGGAGGAGAGTGGAATCAGACGGGCTCCTCCTGCCTGGCTGCCTTGGAAGCCCGGTCACGTGACCGTCTCGGCACAGCCGGCCGCCAATCAGCAGGCTTCAGGTTGTCTGTTCCAAGGCACAGCTGTGGCACTGCCAATGGACTATCGCCAAAATGCGATATGGAGACGGGCGATCCCACTCGATCGAGATGCTAAAACCCGACTCCGCGGATTCGAGAATCGAACATACAAATTGGGGCCTGGAGGCTGAGAGTCGAACGCTGTGTCTGGAGACTGGGGAATCATACGGAGCTACAAGCGTCATAACTTGTATACTGTATCAAGCGACTACGTCATCTACAATGCTTGAGCCACACTGCCGGCATGTGAAGAAGGCTCAGCAAAGTGGCGAGGCCGCGAGTCTGCTCCCTGTTAAGTTGTTAACCGGACAAGCGGGCCGCTGGCGGGGCTCGCTTCGATCGGAGATGCCCTGTCCGGGGGCGAAGATACTATGGTATGACTACGTAGTATGGTACTTGCAAGCTTTTCATCTCGGGCGAGACAGGGCCTAGATTTGGGATGGTCATTATCTTGTTGATGGTCACGGTGCGTTGTTGAGTTGCTCGAGAGTCAAGGCTCGCTTGTGGGAGAGATGCACGTGACTCGAACATCGCCGTAATCCGTATATCCGTACGAACGAGGAAATTGATGATAGCAATGCACTTCAGGGCACGATACTCCGTACGGAGTGTCGCAATATGGCGAGACTCAAAGCCTCCAGGCTGGTCATGCAGAATCTTTGCAAGACTGATTCCACGCAGTCTCTAAAAGCAATGTTATACTCACGTGGCTACATACAGGCATCCCAACTTCCGACACCAAATCGTTGCATAGAAGCCTGACAAATCGAACATCTCTAATACAGCTAAGCTGAAAAATTAGGCACAGCATGCGTGAGAGCTTTTGCTACGTTTTACCTCACGAATCGACGCTGAACGCCGTGGTTTGACTCACCCTGCCAATTACCAGGGACTACCCTACAAAGTAGCTCGGATTAAATCTATATTTAATGCTCGGTATATCTCTACCAATAGAAGCTATAGCGCTGCCTATATGTCGATGCAGTACCTCGTATAGTATGACTCGAGCTTTGTGACACTTACCTTTTTGAGGTCCCCGAGGGAGGACAGAATGACTCCTCGTCGCATTGTCTCATTATATATAGTGGCAATAAGCAACAGTCTCGCTAACACTTTCGATGCAAAGCTTCAAGCGCTTTTGCGAAAGAATCCTTCTGAGCCGAAGTAGACGCCTATACAGCTTGACAAGAGTAAGTACGAACCTTAAGCAGGTACCGCTCCCCTGCCACCTGGCCTGCTTGCTTGGCCTGCAGATACTCGAGGTGAGCCTGTCGAACTAGCCACCGGCCACGGATGTGACCAATAGTATGGATACCAAGACAGGATCCACATTGAGTACGTGCTCGCTAAAGAGCGTCAATCTTACTATCCGCATGATGAACATTTTCCCTTTCACTCGCCGAGATGAAGCACAGGCATTGCTTAAGGCCAATGCATATGTTTACTTCGAGTCCTGACTGTTGCGGTACCTCACTACTTGTGTTTTGCTCGTGTCTTGGCACAAGTATGGCTGATTGTTCAATATTCCCTTTACTAGATATTATGCTCGAAGCATCCTTCGCGATTATCGAACAGCTCGGATTTCGCAGATTGAACTGATAGCTGGATTGGGCAGAACATGAGGTTCCAAATGTCTTACAATACTCGTGCAAATATATTAGTACACCATGTACGTACCGTATACTCCGCGCTACCTGCCGATAAGCCATATTGACTCGATCACAGATCCGAGAGTAATCAGATTATAGTAATACGTCTGCGTTGATATTGCTTAGAAATGCAAGCCTGTCTGGCCGTTATATCCTCCGAGATGAGCCGCACCTCGTGTGTGAGGAACCATCCGTATATCCATACCTCCCAGAAAGGGACGAACAACCACCATCCAACCGAAATCGACACCCCGCAATTTCTCCCCAACAAGCTATCCGCATCTAAGGGCTACTAGCCGCGTAATGAATCAAGCTCGAGTATTCGGCCGTATCAGAGACGTGTGATTGCAGTCATCGTTTATAAATCGTGACCGCTCCGCCGGTAGCCGCTCTGACGTCCGCGAGTCGGCCGAGCTTAGCCGCGCCTTCCTATCAGGGCAGGGTACTTAACAGTCCCTTGGATTATCATAAAGAGAGTGGGAGGAGAATAAGCTTGACGGTCACAACTCACTGAGCATTTACAGAAATAATGCTGCAACTACTACTCGCCGGCTCCTGGCCGACCGCGCTGCTGGCTGTCAGCATAGTGCTGGTATACGCCCCGCTTCTATACCCCATACCCCAAGAATATGTCCGGAGTTAATAGACGGTCTCGAATATAGCCCCTCCTCTGGACGCTTTATGCCAAAACCCTGCACCCGCTGTCGCGCGTCCCGGGCCCATTCCTCGCCTCGGTAATCCCCTTCGTGCAGCTCTACCACGGCCTCAAGGGCGACCGCCATCTCTGGATCTACGCCCTGCACCAGCGCTACGGCGACCACGTCCGGCTGGCGCCGAACTTCGTCTCGATTAACAACGTTGAGGGACTGCACAAGATCTACGGGCACGGGAACAAGTTCCGAAAGGCAGATTTCTACAACGGGTTCCTGGCCATCCCCGGAGTCTATAACACGCACAATGCGATTGATAAAGTTGTGCATGGGCGCAAGAGGCGGGTACTGAGCCAGGCGTTCTCGGATGCCGCGCTGAAGGGCATGGAGGATGTTATGCTGCTGCATGTCAGGCAGTTGTGTTCCATTTTGGGGAAGGAGAGGTCTGCCACTGAGAAGCAAGGGGGTACGTTCAACATGGCGGATTGGTTTGGATACTTGACGTATGATGTGATGGGCGAGTTGTGCTTTGGGAAGAGCTTTGATATGTTGATTGATGGGGCGAAGCGGAGGATGGTGCATTTGGTGGATCGTGCTGCGTATCGGCACTATGTTGTATGTCCGCTGGCCCTCCATCTGGCGCATGACCACTGACAATCTTCAATAGTGCGGTCTATGGATGCCCCTGCACCGCTGGCACCTCGACCAGATCTTCATCCGCCGATTGACGAACGACCGGTGGAACTTCATCATGGAGTCCCGCCAGGAAGCCAACAAACGGGCCAAGGAGAGGGCTTCGCTCGGACAAGACGCGAAGAAGGATTTCTTCTACTACCTGCTTAACGCCCGCGATCCCGAATCCGGCAAGGGCCTTGCTACCCAGGAGCTTTGGGGCGAAGCAAACGTGCTCATGATTGCCGGGAGTGACACCACGTCCACTAGTCTCTCAGCGGCCATCTTCTACCTTGTCCGGAGCCCGCAGGCTTTGGAGAAACTCCAGAATGAAGTCCGGTCTCACTTTAGCGACGTTGAGCAGATCGTCACCGGCCCCGAGCTGAACCAGATGACGTACCTGAAAGCCTGCATCGACGAGGCCATGCGTCTTGCTCCCGCTGTGCCGGGATCCATTCCCCGAGAAGCATCAGACCCGGTCGTTACCGTCGACGGTCTCGTCCTCACTGAGGGAACAGGCTGCGGTACGCCTCCCTACTGCATCCATAGACGTCCGGACTACTACCGCGAGCCGCTGGCCTACCTACCCGACCGGTGGATCGAAGGATCGATGTGCAAGACCGAGCACTCAGCCTGGACTGTGAGCAAAGACGAAGTGGAAGTCGCTAGGAAAGCATTCTGCCCGTTTAGTATCGGGCCCCGGGGGTGCATTGGGAAGAGCATGGCGTTGATGGAGATGCGAGTCACCCTGGCTAGGCTCATGTACCTGTTTGATTTTGAGTTGGCGGATGCGATGGGCGAGGATGAGAGTGGGCATTTCAAGCTCGTGGATCATTTTGTTGTTTCCAAGACTGGTCCTAATGTTGTTGTACGGAAAAGGAGGGATTGATAGTGTCGCCCGCTGTATGAAATGAGATTGGCCGAGCAGGCTATGGCGATAAGATAAGATAAGAAATCCAGATAGTCCCAAGAGGAAAGTCCTTCCGTCCCCCGCCATTTATAGCCGGGCTTCACTCTGCCTCTTGCACTCGCCATCATACAACCAAATCACAATGACTGACCTATCTATTGACCTCGTCGCCCCCAACGGCACCCGCTACACCCAGCCCACGGGGCTCTTCATCAACAACGAGTTCGTTGCGAGCAGTGGGCAGACCATCACCTCGCTGGACCCCGCGTTAGCCCTCCGTGTCTCTTAACCATTAGCAGCACTGCGACTGACAAGTAATAGCACCGACCAGGCCATCGCAACTGTTCACGCCGCATGCGCAGAGGACGTCGACCGCGCCGTCAACGCCGCCAAGAATGCTCTCGTCCACCCCTCATGGAAGAAGCTGCCTGGGACCGACCGGGGCCAGCTCATGGGTCGTCTCGCAGATCTCATGGAGAAGAACAAAGAGTTATTCGCGACGATAGACGCTTGGGATAATGGTGAGCCTGGCGATTAGTCTTGGGAGTTCCGCTAACAAACCCCTCCAGGCAAACCGTACCACGTCGCCCTCAGCGAAGACCTGGTCGAAGCCATCAGCACGATTCAATACTACAGCGGCTGGGCGGACAAGACCTTCGGCCAGACCATCAGCACGACGCCCGAGAAGTTCGCGTATACAATCCGCCAGCCCGTTGGCGTTGTCGGGCAGATCATCCCATGGAACTACCCTCTGTCCATGGCTTGCTGGAAGTTAGGGCCTGCGTTGGCGTGCGGCAATACAGTTGTGCTCAAGCCAGCGGAACAAACACCGCTGAGCGCTCTTGTTTTGGGGAAGCTGATCAAGGAGGCTGGATTCCCGCCCGGTGTTGTGAATATCGTCAACGGCTACGGGCGCGAGGCCGGCGCTGCGCTGGCAGGACACCCCCTTGTCAACAAGATCGCGTTCACAGGGTCGACCATGACAGCGCGGGAGATCATGAAGCTGGCCGCAGGGACGCTGAAGAATATCACTCTTGAGACCGGCGGCAAATCACCCCTCCTGGTCTTCCCAGACGCCGATCTCGACCAGGCCGTCAAGTGGTCGCACTTCGGCATCATGTCCAACCAGGGCCAGATCTGCACCGCGACCTCGCGCATCTACGTCCACCAGGACATCTTCCAGACCTTCCTGGCCCAGTTTAAGGACGCCGTCCAAACGACCTCCAAGATCGGCGACCAGTGGGACGAGACCACCTTCCAGGGCCCGCAGGTGACGCGCGCCCAGTACGACCGCATCCTGTCGTACATCGAGACAGCGAAGAAAGACGGCGTCGAAGTCGTGGCCGGCGGCGCAGCACACACGCCATCCGACCCAAAGAACAAGAACGGCTACTTCGTGCAGCCGACCGTGTTTACCGCCACGAGCGACGACTATGCGATCGTCCGCGAAGAGGTCTTTGGCCCGGTCGTTGTGATCCTCCCCTTTGCCTCCGAAGAAGACGCCATTAAGCGGGCGAACGACACGACATATGGGCTGGGCGCGGCGGTGTTTACGCGGGATCTGGAACGCGCGCATCGCGTGGCGGCGGAGATCGAGGCCGGCATGGTCTGGGTGAATAGTAGCCAGGACTGCGATCCCCGCGTGCCGTTTGGCGGTGTCAAGCAGAGTGGTATTGGGCGTGAGCTTGGTGAGGCGGGGCTGGAGGCTTATACGCAGGTTAAGGCTGTGCATGTGAACATGGGGAATAAGCTGTAGCATACTATATAGTGGGATACGCTAGCGTGATGATTTAAATGATATGATCTATGGATGAGGTTTTATATAGACGCGCATAAGATGCCCCGTATGGACCACCGCAAAAACATGCAGGAAAAGACCGAGTACACCTTGTTTACCTACAGGAGGGGGATATTGTACGATGGACAAACATTTCCCCTAAGTTGATTCTAACAACTATTCAAACCATCCCATGAGAGAGTTGTATATCGACACCGTGTCTATGGCCTATGATAGAGACATGCCCTATGTAGTAATGAAGGCCTGATACCCTATCTACCTAGGCACGGAGTACTTCACAACAACTAGTAGGCCATTGCCATGAAATATCTATAGTATAAGCCTGCTAGGACGCTCAATATCAGGGCTACCTACACCACCTTACCCACCTTGTGCAACTTGTTATACAGCACGACGTGGACAGGTTCAGGCTTCACGCTTCAGGCCTCATGCCCACTTGTATGCAAAGACCGATGGCCACATGCACCAGACTAGGCACATAGGTATATAATAGACGACCGTCATAATGACCTTATCTGCAGAGTATCAGCCGGGCTGCTATCTAGTTGGCAGTCGGAGAAGCATGCCCGTTAGGATGACTTGGAGTTAGGGCTACAATGCCTCCAGCTGCGTTGGTTGAGCTCGGACTTCATGCCCAATGGCGGCGGCTAGAGGCGCACCGAGTACCTCGCTGCTATCTACGTATACGACTCAGCGGCGCCCGCAGCCTATGAGGATCAGCCAGTGTCGCTTCTAATGGATACCTATGTAGGGTAGCGTAGGTATCCCGGGGATACCCCGACCCTGGACGGGACACCGACTGAGCCAGACGGGAAGGCGTTTCCGACAGCCCCAGAGCAGAGAACCTGACCAGCCACTGCAGACATGCACGGTTCGGTTGGGACAAGCTACGGCCACACTCAAACGCCGCTCTCTGCGGTGTCGTGTAGGTAGACAGTTGCCACTGACCTCGACCTCGGCCGAGTATCAGACTAGGCAGGTCGTTCCTGATAGCGTTTCATGGACGCGGAGTTCCCCAGATATCCGCGTTTCTCTTACGAGAGGGAATTGGGTTTCGGCCAATGCGGTATCAGGGCCCCGTGGAGCGCGCCTGGTTGTTTGGTTGTTCCCCGGACTGTCTCGTGCGTCGTGGAACTGGGGCGGCCGGTGTATCCGGGGCGCTGGCGGTATGGGTAGGGAGGATGGTTGTGTCTTGTCTGGGGTGGACAATGGTGCGCGAGAGGAAGTAGGGTAGCTATGAAGACAGTCTAATATAGAAATGGACATAGAAACGGGGTTACCAATGGGAAGCTCTCACAGCGTAGGTAGGGAAGTGGCCATATCTCCCATCATGGACCCATAGATAAGGGTCAGAGTCAGACGCAGACGCCACGGTCAAGCTGTGTCGAAGGCACGCTGAGAGGCTGGCTGTGTGTCTCTCCAACACGACTCGGTTCCACTGCTGGATCTGCCTCTGCCTCTTCAAATCCAGCATCGCACCTCCCTCTGGCTGTCTGCATATCCGAGCCTGTTTTCTCACATTCCTCCCGTCCTCCTTGCGCCGTCCCAGGGGCTTTACCATCGTATACATCATATCGCTCTACCTCAAATCTAGCGTAGCTCGCCAGCGCTATTTCAACCTCCCCATTTACTCAGCTCCTCGTACAGTATCACAACTAGGCACACTCGATACACTCCCACTTCCACACAATGGCTTCCCAGCACCCAACAACCGACATCGAGAGCGCCCAGCCCGAGAAGCGGCACGAAGAAGATGCCCCCGCGGCCATCGACGAACAGAAAGCCGAGAGCCTGCCCTACCGGCAAGACGTCTTCGGCGACGAGGAGCACGCCGAGGTCAAGTACAAGGTGCTGAAATGGTGGTACGACCAGCCCAACCTAACTCACTCACCCTGCAGCCCTCAAATCCAGTACCTACACTAACAACCAACACCCACACCAGGCAATGCGGCCTCCTCATGGTAGCCGAGACAATCTCCCTCGGCATCCTCTCCATCCCCGCCGCCATCGCCGGCCTAGGCCTCGTCCCGGCCCTCATCATCCTGCTCGTCATGGGCCTCGTGGCCTCCTACACGGGCTACGTGATCGGGCAGTTCAAATGGCGGTACCCGCACGTCGTCAGCATGGCCGACGCCGGCGAGGTGCTGATGGGGCGGTTCGGCCGCGAGCTGCTCTTTGGCGGGCAGATGCTGTTCCTGGTTTTCCTGATGGCCAGCCATATCCTGACGTTCACGGTCGCGATGAATACGCTGACCGGGTACGGCACTTGCTCGCTGGTCTTTGGCGTGGTCGGGCTGGTGGTTTCCCTGCTGTTTTCCCTGCCGCGCACGATGAAGAATATGTCGTGGCTCTCGCTGGCTTGTGAGTTGGACTTCCTTCACCCTGGAAGCTGATCCTGATTGATCAAGGCTGAGCTGACACGCCATGCCAACCTGCCTAGCATTCATTAGTATCTTCACCGCCGTCATGGTCGCCATGGTCGCTGTCGGCATCGAGCACCCGGGGGGCCCCGTGAAGGCGACGGCCGAGACGAACCTGGTGACGGGCTTTACATCGGCGCTGAATATCATCCTGTCGTATGGTACGGCATACCCCTTACTGAACCTTTGCTCAACTGCAGTTCTCACAATCCATTCTTTCCGTCTAGCAAGCCACAACGCCTTCTTCAACGTGATCGCCGAGCTCAAAGAACCACGCGACTTCCCCAAAGCCCTGACCCTGCTGCAGAGCATCGACATCTCACTGTACCTCGTTGCCGGCGTCGTGATCTACTACTTTGCCGGCGACACCGTCACCTCGCCGGCGCTGGGATCGCTTAGTCCCGTCGTGAGCAAGGTTGCGTATGGGATTGCGCTGCCGACGGTATGTCCATGTCCATGTCCACGTTTATGTCCACTAACCCCAGTGTGACTCGATTCGCTAACCGGGTCTGTATGTGTCCATGTAGATCATCATCGCCGGCGTGATAAACGGGCACATCGCGTGCAAATCCATCTACACGCGTGTCTTTGCCGGCACGGACACGATGCACAAGCGCGACCTGCGGGCCGTGGGCTCGTGGATTGGGATTGCGGTCGGGCTCTGGGTGATCGCATGGGTCATTGCCACGGCCATTCCGGTGTTTAGCAACCTGCTGAGCTTGATGGTGAGTTGCACTGCACCTGCACACCCAGGGACCTAGGGTGCCTAGGGTACCTTGCTAACCACCCGGGCGTGCAGACTGCCCTCTTTGCGAGCTGGTTCAGCTTCGGCCTGCCTGCGGCGTTCTGGCTGTTTATGAACCGCGGCGTGTGGTTTTCAAGCCCGAAGAAAAGTGCGCTGACGGTGTTGAACTGTGTGGTTTTTGTTATGGGTGTTGTTATGGTATGCTTACCCCTTCTATATCTACCCAAGGTATTCGGAACGGCTGACTAGGACCTTCATCGATCTCGCAGTGTGCTCTTGGCCTGTATGCTTCGGGCAAAGCGATCCATGATGACCCCGCTGGAGACAGTTTCTCCTGTGCTGCGAATAACGCGTAGATACATCCATCTTTGGCTCTAGATTGGAACTCGAATCACAACTCAGGCCGCTGGATTAGGCTTGAGTCAACTATGGTATATGAGAGCCATTATAAAGGCGAACATGATCTTTGATCTCCAGTTGTTGTACATGCGTGCGTCCGCTTGCTGTATTTAGGTTCAATTCCATCTGCTATACGACTGTCTTGTCAAGATATCTACGTAGGGTAAATGTAACTAGCTACGAATGGGTTGAGAGCAGGTCAGTGGCGAGACTTTGTCAATTTCCGAGTCTTCAAAAATACCTCGCATGCTAAGGGTATACTGTGTATCGGGCCTACAGCTTCGACAGCCTCCCATCCGGCTGCAGCACAGAGAGATGGCTGCCCCTGATGTCCGCTATAGTCTGACATCTGCAAGCAGTCAGTGAAAATCCCTCCCCTAATCCAATATCCCCAAGAGTGGAGTGAAACTCACCCCGCCAACGCCATCGTCACCCTCAACTCCTGCTGCAAGATCTTGATCGCCAGCTCGACGCCCTCCTGCCCATTATACTAACCCATCCGTCTGGTGTCAGCATCACGTCCACGATCGTCATCATAGAGTGTAAGAGTCCAAAACGAAGAGCACATACAGCAAGCCCCCAAATCGGAATCCGCCCCATAAAGCAATAGCTCGCCCCCAGCGCCAGCGCCTTGAAGATGTCCGAGCCCCGGCGGATCCCCCCGTCCACCGCGAGCGGGATGCGCCCCTTGGCCACGTCCGCACATAGCCGCAGCGAGTCCAGCGTTGCGGGGACGCCGTCGAGCTGCCGCCCGCCGTGGTTGGAGATGATGATCCCGTCGACGCCGTAGTGGATTGCGAGCTCGACGTCCGCGGGCGCGCACACGCCCTTGAGCCAGATCTGCATGGTTGTGTGTGCGCGCAGCCACGGGATCGTGCGTTCCCAGTCGAGGCTGGGGTCTGGCCCGGCACAATGGCAGGAGTTAGTTGGTTTGTTGGAAGTCTGGTAGGCAGAAGCGGATGGATGGAACGAGCTGAACACACCGTAGTCGGTCTTATCGGACAGGTCGCTGCCGTTGCTCAGGATGTTGGGCCACTCCATGTCCTCGGGGAGGGTGTAGCTGTTGCGGAACTCGTTGAGGCGCACGCCCAGCACGGGCACGTCGACCGAGAGGAAGAGCGCTTTGTAGCCGGATTCTGGTGGAGATAGCGCCATACCGCATTAGCCGGCTGCCTTGGTACTTGCATGTCTAGGAGTAGGGGAGGTAGGTAGGTAGGGCACGCACTCTCCGCGCGCTGCAGCAGCTGCAGCGTAATCGACCGGTCGCGCAGCACGCACATCTGCATCGCATAGGGGTTCCCCAGCCCCTGCGCCGCGACGTCCTCGAGCGTGTGGTTCGAGTACGAGGACAGGGCCATGGCGATGCCGTGTTTGGCGGCCGCCCGCGATGTCGCGAGCTCCCCGTCCGGGTGGGCGAGTTTATGCGAGGCGGATGGGCTGAAGCCGAAGGGGAGGGGGGTCTGCGCTCACACGGACAGACGAGTTAGCTATCTGGTCCCGATCTTGGTGACATCTAGGCAAGTGGAAATGGATGGGCACCTTGGTCCCCAGAATCTCCGTGCTCGTGTCGATCTTGTCGACGTTGACCAGCACCCGCGGCAGGATCTTGTATCGGTCATAGGCGGCCTCGTTGTCACGCAACGTGATCAGGTCCATTGCGCCTTCGTTGTAGTAGTCTGCAGCAGTCAGTATTCTCTGGCACTCACTGTGGTGGTGTGGATGGCGATACCTCGCACCATGGCTGGTAGCATGGCGCTCCCCAGGGCCTTGAGGTCGGCGATGCACGATACATCCTGGTGGAAGCTCTGTCCTCGGTGGGCCATTGTGTATGTTGTTGTTAGGTGGCAGTAAATGCTCGACAGCTTGGATGGAGTCTGTTCTTCAAGTATTATATCTCTCCTGCAGGCGCGTGGTATGGTAAAGTCACTGGTATAGTGACGGCGTTGGCTTCCTATCGCAGAAACGAGCCCCAGTCCAGCTTCGGAGTCGCCTGCCTGGTTTGCGGTGCTTTACTGCTTACCCCAGGCCAGACATGAAGAGGTGCCTTGCTGTGTCGTATGTGTCATTCCATTTGCAAGCTATCTACACCAACACGACACCACAATACCCTACAATAGAAACACCCGCACGCATACTCTCGATAAGCAGCCATGATCAGAGTGTCATGAGTTATGACCATCAGCATCAGTCATGGCATTAGTTTGGTTCGCAGATAAGCCATGCCACCGAACAGGAAAGCAATTCCGACAGTCGACTCCACCACGCCCCGACTTCTCTTTTTGACGTCTTTCCCCCTCCTCCACGCCCCTCTCGGACTGTCCTGCCTTTCTTTTGCTTTGTATGAGCTGCTGCCATTGACATGCCCCGCCCCCGCAGATCGCACACGCTGGGCGCCTGTCGAACGTGCCGCCGCCGCCATGTCAAGTGCGACCAGAAGCGCCCGGTCTGCCGCACGTGTCGCACCCTGGGCGTCCCCTGCGAGGGCTTTGCGAATGAAGTCCGCTGGATGCGCGAAGCGAAGGACGAGGAGGATCGGGTGGAGGAGCAGAACGGCACGCGGCGGCATCTTTACACTGGTATGCCGGATCTTTCACAGTTGCCATGTGGTCTACTACTCCAGCTGACACGGTCTCAGAACAATCGCGCCAGTCGATGAGCACCTCGCTCGCCACGAACCTCGTCTCCGGGTCCATTAGCGCATCGCTGGCCGAAATCGATCTGAAAACACGCGATCCCGAGCACCCTCCTGTGGGCGACATCGTTATCGGGCCATTTGGCGTGCTCGACTTGGCCCCGGTCGAGGCGCAGACACAGCACAAAGGACAAGAGCAGGTGCAGCTAGCAGGGCAGCTAGCAGAGCAGACAGCAGAGCAGACAGCAGAGCAGCCAGCAGAGCAGACAGCAGAGCAGCCAGCAGAGCAGCCTCCTCCCAGTCCGCCGCCGACAGCTCCGAATACAACAGTGCCCGAGCCCCAGGTCGACCTCGCCGCGCTGATCAACGACTCCCCCTCCTACATCGACGACTTCCTCCACTGGTCGGACATCCTCGGCCTGAGTCCTGAACAGCCGGGCTTCTTCCAGCCGAATATGCTTGACATGAACATGTACCTGGCGAACCCTGCGCCGGAACCTCTTCCCATCGCGGACATGGACCTCTTGACACCCCCCACAAGCGCTCTTGAAACATCAATGGCCTCGACCTTTCTTGACGCGGCGGCGCTGGCAGACGCGCCGTATCTCTTCAAGCACTTCAACGAGAACGTCGTTCCCCAGATGGTGATTATGCCGCTGGGCGACAAGTCTCCGTGGCGCATCTTGAACCTCTCGGCCGCCATGGCCACATACAACGACCTTACCATCCTTGGGTCCCAGGACATCAGCCATGCACGGCTGGCAAACTTATACGCCTGCTTGGCATGTGCCGCAGTGCATCTCTCATCATTGAATGCAACCGGCTCCGTCGCGCACTGGCAGCAGGCTGCCGGCCAGATGTTCGAGCAGGCCAGGGACCATATGCAACAGTCATTGAAGCTGGAAACGTGCGAGCCGAAGCGCGCCAAGTACAAGGACCAGCTGATGGCCGTCTGCTGCTTGATCCAGTATACTGTATGTCTTGTCCTGTGTCGCCTTGGTGCTAGCTAACCGTCACAGGTCCTCTCCGGCCAGCACCAGCATGCGCGCAGCTTCATGGTCAATGCCGAATACATCCTGCGCAGACGAGGGCTGCTCAAGCATCGCATCTCGCAAAAGTCGCGCCTCCTGCACCACGTCTACACCTGGCTGCGTCTGGTCGGGGAGAGCACCTACGTCCTGCACGACTACCACCCATCCAACTCCTTCCTCGAAGCCCTCAACGCAAACTTTCATCGTCTGGAGAGCGCCCCCGAGAGATCCACCGAGTCCAATCCCAATCCCCGCCTGGACGACTTCCTCCGCCTCGAGGCCCACGACTCAGACAGCGATCTGAACATCAACGAGCCCAAGGATAAGCACATCGGGCTGCACGACATCCACCTCCAAGACTCTCGCAGCTACCCCGACACCCTCTACAAACAAGTCTACGGGATTCCGGAGACTTGGCTAAGTCTGCTGTCCCAGACCACGCGACTGGCCAATGTCATGGAAACATTCCGCATCGCGCAGCAATCGTGTGGGAATATCAGCGTCGAAGCCTGGGAGACCCTGCACCGGCGCAGCGTCCGCCTCGAGAACCTGATCTGCTCGTGCGATCTCTCGCTCACCCATGACCGCATCCCATTCAAACCGCACGACCACATGCTGCGCGCCCTCAACTGCGCCCTGGTCATCTTCTTCTACCGCCGCATTCGCCGCGTCCACCCGGCTATCCTGGCCGCACACGTCGACAGCGTCATCTGCTCGCTTAATGACTTTACAGCCGCCCTGCCCCCGGAGCACCGCACCGGCCTTGGTGCTGCGTGGCCGGCGTTCATAGCAGGCTGCGAGGCGCTGACTGCGCCGCGGCGAGAGGCGATTCTAGGCTGGGTGGACGGCGCTATCGCCAGCTGCGGCCCTGCGGGATTCAGTGCCGCCAGGGAGATCATGCTTGAGCTGTGGCAGCGCCAGGACGAGCACCTAGAGCGGAACCGCGGCGAGTCCATGCCTACCTGGACGGCTGTTATTCAGGACAGGCGCATATGGCCTCTCTTTTGCTAACTTCTGCCTCATTATCTACCCCTCTACGCTCATGCATGACGGATCATATCCTAATTTCTATTCCATTGCTTCTTTGTATTTACTTCTTTTTATCAACCATGTACATACCACATCATCACACTCTAAACAGTAGAAACCCCCGCATTCTTCAAGAGCCCCTTCAACTCCTCCTGCAGCTCCGGCTTCAGCAACGTAAACGGCTTCCGCAGCCCCCCCGTCGCCTGGCCCCTGAGCTCAACCCCCGTCTTCACAGCCGCGGCATAGTTATGCGACTCCAAGAACTTGCAAATCGGCCACGCCTTGCTCCACAACTCCCTCCCCTTCTTCAAGTCCCCTTGAACACTCACAGCCTCATACAACTCCACCGCCAACTCCGGAATAATATTCGCCGCGCCCCAAACACCCCCGGGACACCCAGCCGCCAGCCCATAGAACGTCAACGTATCCCACCCATTCAACGCCGTAATCTGATCCCCCAGCCCAAACACCAGCTCCGTAAACGCCGGCGCATCCCCAGACGTATCCTTCAGCCAGCGCACGCCCACCTCCCTCAGCCCCGCGATCTCCGCAGGCGCCAGCTTCAGCCCGCTCGCGGACGGGATGTTATAGTACATGATCGGCAGCCCGCTCTTCTCGTGCACCTCGGCGAACAGCTCGTGCAGCTGCTCGAGGTTGACGGGGTCGTAGAACGGCGGCACGACCATGACGCCGGCCGCGCCTGCTTGCTGCGCGTGCACGGCCAGCTCGACGGCTTCGGAGGTCGAGGTCGCGCCGGTCCCGGCGATGACGGGGACACGCCCGTCTGCGAACTTCACGCATAGCTCTGTGAGCTGTTTGCGTTCGGCGATGCTGAGGGTGGCGAATTCGCCGGTCGAGCCGCCCGGCACGAGCCCGTGCACGCCGGACTTGAGGAGGTGCGTGATGTGGGATTCGAGGCGGGCGGCGTCGATGGTCAGGCCGTCGTCTGTGAAGGGGGTTATTAGGGCGACGAGGATGCCGTGGAGGTCTTGGGTGGTGGTGGAAGACATTGTGGGTGTGGGTGTGGGTGTGGTTGTGGTGTCAGTGAATAGGTAGATTTGAAGTTTTGTAGAGGCTGCCTGCTTTAAGCTTTGTGTAATTGGTCGCAATGCCAGTATAAGGAGGAGGAATCGTTAATGGAGGGGTCGTTGGCTGGTATTGATATGTCCTTGATATACGAAGGGCTTGGCGGAGCCACCTTCCTGTTCCGTGGGGCCGGGGCACGGAACCACTTGCCTTTTTGACGACCGCTGCAATTGGTCTTTTCTAGATAGGGAACAAGGGTGGCCACAATTGCTTTTGCTTCTGCCTTTGGAGTCTCCGTCATAGGGTGGTGTCCTATCTGTCGGTTTGTTCCGGCGTACCTACCTGGACCTCTCAACAAAGGAAAGGTCACGCCCAGAGCGCGAAGACTATCTTGATATCATGGTGTCTTACGCATCGGGCATTGACGAAGCCCTCAATCACTTCTTTGAATTGAACTTGCAGTGTCAATATGCTACCTTGCTTGAAATTGTTGTCCTCTAAACCTCACTACCAATGCACCTCAGCCCTAGCTAGGTATACCAGGCATCCTCCACTGCAGGTGGAATTCCGCCTCCCTCGACATCAAATGTCTGAAAGATGTTCACTTCCAGGCCGATCACGGATCTCCGACTCCCTCATCCGCGCCGCAAGACCGATACCGCGAATGTCGAAGTCTATTCCAATCCGGCAACCTGCACCGAGTCCCGGGTCGTGGCATAAACAAACACCGGTCTACCTGGGTATATATGTCCCAACGAACAAAGTCTCTGGTGGTAGTGGCTTGATTCAACACCGATTTGGATGAATTCCGCGGTACGGATACGCATACGGCGTGCCATTTATACGCCGAGACATCAACACCCCTGCCTCCGTTCCTATATCCACCGATGGGATATAATATAACGTTCCACGAGACCAATCAAGCATCTCACGGACATCACGTCGGAATATAAGCTGGCGTCTTACCAGCTCGACCCCGCTTGAGCTGAGCAAAAGCTGAGGAAACAGTGCTCTACGAAGCGGGGTGTGTATAAGGCGCCCAGCAGGCCAAAGCCCGTGCTATAGCTTCAGCTAAGACAACCTCGGAAACGCCAAGTTCCCCGCATGGAACAGACCAATACCAAGGTTCGCAGATAGTGCTGCGGGGGTGGGACGTTCAGCTGCCCGCGGATGCAGTTCTTTGTCTCCCTATAAGAGCGGCGCAGCCCTCTCAAGCGACAGCTTCACATCCTCAATCCATCACCCAGACCATTTACATTGTTAGGAACCATGGCGAGCTCTGAACCCAACCCCAACGACTCGTCCACAACCACGTCCATCGACGAATTCACCAGCACCCCCTTCGACTTCCTCATCTGCGGCGGCGGTACAGCAGGCCTCGCCATCGCCGCCCGCCTCAGCGAGAACCCCTCCGTCAATGTCGGCGTCATCGAGGCAGGCAAGTACCGAATCGGCGATCCCCTCGTCGACACGCCCGGCGCATTCATCCAGATGTTCGAGGACCCCGAGTACGACTGGTGCATGTACACCGCGCCGCAGCCCGGCAACAACAACAAGGTCCACCACATCCCCCGCGGCAAAGTCCTCGGCGGGTCCAGCGCAATCAACTACATGATGTACGTGCGCGGCTCGCTGCAGGACTACGACGACTGGGCGGCGCTCACTGGGGATGACGGGTGGTCGGCGGCGAGCATGAAAACGTATATGAAGAAGCATCAGGTGCGCACCCCACTCCTACACAGCATTTAACCATCTGAATCAAATCCATCCTGCAGACCCTCGAGCCCGTGCACCCCGAGTCCGCCGCCGCTGCAGCCCCCATCGCGCCCGAACACCACGGCACAACCGGCCCCATCCACACGGGCTTCAACGACCTGCACCTCCCCGTCGAGTCCGACTTCCTCCAGGCGTGCCGCGCCACCACAAACCTCCCGGACATGCCCGCCGACGCCTGGAGCGGCGACCACATCGGCTTCTACCACACGCTGAGCGCCATCACACGCACCGGCCCCAACCGGGGCAAACGCAGCTACGCCGCGCGCGAGTACTACGCCGCCAACCGCGCGCGGCCCAACCTCAAGGTCCTGTGCGAGGCGCGCGTCGACAAAGTCACACTCAACGAGAGCAACACGCGCGCCATAGGCGTCGCATTCACCTTCCGCGACGGCAAGCAGTACACCGTCGCCGCCGCCCGCGAGGTTATCGTCTCCGGCGGCACTATCAAGTCCCCACAGATCCTCGAGCTCTCGGGCATCGGCGACCCGGCCGTCCTCGCCCGCGCAGGCGTGCCCTGTCTCGTCGCCAACCCGGCCGTCGGCGCAAACGTCCAAGACCACAGCCTGAGCGTGGTTATCTGGGAGATGGCGCCGGGTGTGATCACAACCGACACGCTCGCGCAGCTGCCCGACGCCGCGCAGGCCGCGCTGCGCCAGTACGCCGAGGGCGGGACGGGCCCGCTCAGCTCGACCGCCGCATCGCAGGGCTTCTTCCCGGCCAAGAGCATCCTGTCGGAGGCGGAGCTGGCCGAGATCGTCGCGGGGATCCGCGCGGTCAAGCCGACGAGTCCGTTCCACGGGATGCAGCTGCGCCAGGTCATCGCGCACCTGGAGAGCGACGTCTCCGCGAACCTGCAGCTCGTGCTGTTGCCCGTGACGGTGGACAAGGAGGGCGTCGAGCACCAGCGCGGGCTGTTCAAGGCGCCGCCGCTCGGCGAGAATGTCGGCATCACGGCCGCGCTGTGTCTGCAGTATCCCGTGTCGCGCGGCTACATCCATATCCAGAATAGCGGTACGCATCCCCGGCCCACCTACCTAGCATCAACATCTCCTATAGATCCCTCACTAACACTAGATGTATGTATGTTTGTGAGTATAGACCCCGCCGCCCAACCAACAATCCAACCAAACTACATCACGCACCCCGCCGACGTCTCCGTGCTCGCCGCGTTCCTGCGCTGGGCCGACCGCCTCAGCCACACGCCCCCCCTGGAGCGCTCCATCGCGCGGCGCTCCCTCCCCGACCCCGCGATCAACCTGCAGGACCTGGAGCAGGCGCGACAGGCCGTGCGCGACGTCGTCGTCGGCGAGTACCACATCTGCGGCTCGGTGGCGATGGGCGATGCGCTGGACTCCAGGCTCCGGGTGAAGGGCGTGCAGGCGCTGCGTGTGGCGGATGCGAGCGTGTTTCCGAATAATGTCTCCGGGAATATTATGAGTAGTGTTTATGCGGTTGCGGAGAGGGCGGCGGATTTGATTAAGGAGGATTATGGCTTGTAGGTTTGGGTTTTGGCTTTTTCTTTAGATGGGATGGCGGGTCGAGGTGCGCTAGCTTATGCTTCATCGATCTGTTTCTGTTCCCGGTGTGGCTCTTTGCATGCCCTGGTTCTTTGCTCGTGTCTTTCTATCCCTCGCAATTTTTAGTCCGACTTATTCTGTCTGTATCCCTGCAGAATGGGGG
>RHLP01000705.1:0-50016 GCA_003719405.1 Aspergillus incahuasiensis
GAGGGTGGGAATGGGGGGTGCTTGTGTTGGTGGATGTGTTGGTGGATGTGGATGTGGATAGAGAGGCCAGTTTGTCGACGATGTATGTGGCGCAGGGGCCGTAGACGTAGAAGAGGAGCGTTGGGTGCGCGGTTTTGCCAGGCAGTGCAGCGAGTGAGAAGCATTCTTGGTCCCAGGAGATTTCTTCGGGGTGATCGGGGTGGTAGGATGGGTTGAGGAATTGGGCGAAGCTCAGTTTGGGATTTGTTCCATGGGACGCTGTTTCGGTTTGCAAAGGCAGGGCGACGGTGCTTTCTGAAACCTCAATATTCCAAAAGGATTCGGGAAATGTGATGTATACTTTCTCTAAACGGCCGTAGGAGATGGCATCGATGGCGCTGCTCAGACGCGGCGGAAGCTCGGGCGTGAAGGCTGCTTTATTCCGTTTCAGCCAGCCCAGGGGGCAGGTAACGACAACCTCGTCAAAGGTGTGCTGCTCGCCCGCTTGGGTGGTGAGAGCGATCTCGCGGCGGGTGCTCGTGCCTTGGATGATTGGCTTTGAGTGGATATTGACGATGGGTGTGTTGAGGCGGATGTCGGCATGTTGCAGGGCGGCACTCGAGACCTGGGTGAGGATGTCCTTGTATGTTGACGCAACAAAATAATTACCTGGGAGATGTTATCAGGAAGACTCATACGATTGAGACGGCCTTGGGTTAAATCATGCTTACTCCCATCTATAGACTCTTCCAGGCTGAAGAACTTGAGACTCTGCCTCTCAATGGGGTCTCCAACATACGAGCCCCAGAGCCTCGCAGACTCAACACACAAGCGCTTTTCATCTGCGGTCAGACCTGTCTCCTCAAGCCGCTCCCGGATGAAATCAAGCAAGCTCTTCTCGGGTGGGATGTCATCTCGTGAGCTGTTGCTATACGTGAAGGCCTCGTCGATAGTCGACCAAAGAGCCTCGGAGATCTTCATCGCAACTGCCTGGTCCAAGACCTTCCCATCCGACCCAAACACAAGCTGAGCGCCCCCGAAATCGTGAAGTGTCGTCCCTACTGCCTTGGCAATATCCAGGATCGGGTTTACCCCTGCGCCGTGGATCCAGTTTGGTCCCCTTTCGCGGTCAATCATACTAGTCTGGGCAGCCCTCTATATTTTGATAGGAAAGCTAGAGGAAAATACATACATATCTACTAGATGATCACCGACCGTGCCTTGATGGACCTGATGAGCAAGTAAGCGACAAACATGCTGACTGGATTTCAAAGAGGTTTTGGATAGCAAGGCAGTACATACCCTCCCACCAACTCGATCGCGCGCCTCAAAAACAGTCACCTGGGCGCCGTTCTGGATCAGGATATCGGCGCATCGCAGGCCTGCCAAGCCAGCCCCGATGATAGCGACATTTGGCAGCGTAGTCATTGCGATTGTGTGGGCAAATCGATGCCTCGCCCGCAAGAGAGGAGGTACTCGTAGGTAAAGGGCTCGCAGAATCTTGTATGTCACGGTAGGGTAGTAACTAACTAGCTGAGTCGGCTCTGTCAGCACGCTATTAGCGACTAAACTGGTTTTGCTGCAGCTCCTCGGCGAATTTTGGGCAGTGGAAACTGCAGATCGAAAATCAATCTGTAAGCACAGCACGTGGATGCACAGCGCATTTGAAGATAAAAAGTGACTTGCCGAAGCGTACCAATCTCACAGCAGAGTCACCGACAACACAGTCACTCGGGCGAATCAGCACCGAGAAGAAACGCAGGCTCAGCGCGAATAGACGCAATGAATGAAAAGCACCTGCAGCTGCGGCTAGAACTTACCAGCCAAAAAGGTATACCTGTCTTTCCAACCTTGAAGATGTTGTGCGGAAATGCTTCCAGGGTGCATGTGAGGTCGCAGTGATGAAAGAAAGACGTTCCTTCCGCTGGGTCTGGTCGGATGGAGCCTCGTGGCGGCTTATCAACGGCTATCCCCGCCCCATTGCACGTGCCAGCCACCGCGTTGCTCATTGTGCTGACTCTCGGCCGGATTCTCGGGGATTAATCTATTCTTTGATAATGATGCCAAAGGTGTTGTTGAAATTGGCAATTCGGGGCGAGTAACCGAATACCGAGCTACGATATTTGCTCAGACTAGGGGGAACCCATAAAATATATAGCTGGCATAACCGCACCACACGGCCATTTAACATCAACAGTCCACGGTATATTGTGAAGTACTATACTGAGATCTATGTCTAGATCAGCCTGTGTAAGCAAAGAACTAGAAGATCTTTGCTATGATCTTATCCTTGACCGTCACGGGCGCCGCCTCGCGCTCATGCCGATAATGCTCCGTCAGGGCATTGAAGAACTCCAGCCCAGAAACCAGATCGACGTCTTCGCTCTTGTGGAACGGCGTGCGCTTGACGATCTTCCATCCAATGCCGATTACGCTGGCGAGGGCGATCTAAACATATGTTAGTGTTTGAGTCATACCGCAAAAAAATAACCAAGTTCAAGCGTGCTGTGCGTCGTACAATTCCGTAGTTGAAGATAAACGTCGAGACTTCCCAGTTGCCGTGTACGAAGACCGCGTAGCCTTGGATCCTGTGGTGGCTTAGCATATCCGATCGTAGATTATGTAGGGTGGGTGACAAACCAAAGGAATAGAAACGCCCAGAAGAAGGCCCAGTAGCCGGCGTAGGGCTGGAATTTTGAGACGCTGGGGAGGAAGCTCTTCCTGTCAATGCCCTGGGCTTTCAGGGCTGCGTTGAAGCGGATCCAGGTGAAGGACATGACGGTCCAGTTGCTGCCGGCCAGATCAACCATTAGCGTTATCTGAGCAGTCTCCAAAATAGAAGGGGGACGTACAACATGGTAGCAGCAGTGCAAAAGCTATACAGCAGGCAGTCTTAGCATATCTCAACCGAAAGAAGGAAAGAAGCGGAGCTCACTTCAATATCCAGTTCAAGACTTTGGCACTGCTCGACCCGAGAGCAAGGTAGGCGAGGCATGAAAGCAACATGACCACAATAACCGCCATGTACGGCACGCCCCTCTTGTTTAAGCGTCGAAGAAAGCTCGGTGCGCGGCCGTCTAGAGCAAGAGCATGGAGACTTCGCGACGCGTTGAATGTGTATGCGTTCCCGGCTGAGATGATGCAGGTAATCAAGGCGGCGTTGACGATCGATGGAAGGACTGGGATCTTGAGGCGTTGCATGGAGATTACGCTAAAAAGGGTGAGCGCTTGCTAGATTTTAGGGAGAGGGGGTGTACTATGGAGATCCACCGGCATAAGAGTCCGAACCATTCGTGAGGCTGCGAACGTTAGTGGTAGCCCTGGCTACTTATTAACTTCGGATGAAAGATCTCACGTTTGATCGTCCGAAGGCACCAGAATCTCCACGCGCGGGTTAGTTCCTAGTTGTAACAACATGTAAAAAGCGAATGACTTACCCCGACGCACAAACAGCCACCAATGAAGAAGACAATAAGGCGAGTCATAATCGTGCTAAAGGCTCGCGGTACTGTCCGATGAGGATCTCGCGATTCTCCGGCAATCACTAATTGGCGTCAGAGAGTCAACCTCCAGAATGAGAATGGGTAAACTCACTTGAGATGTACTCCGGCCCTCCCATGCAGAAGGCAGCGACATTGACGGCGTTTACGAACGACATAAGCCGACTTGAAGGATCAGCACCGGCCCATACCCCAGGTTCTTTCCAGTAGTGGAAGCCAAATCGACTGCAGGAAACTGTTAGGGCTGGCTTTGAGGAGATAGGGATGACTTACTCGTTCATAGGGTTGCCACCGAGCATGACCACGATCGTATATATAATCAGTCCCGCGGCTAGCAATATCTTGCCCAATGCAAGCCAGACTGATTTGTTAGCTAAGATGAGTTGTAATGGTAGCGGGGCTTACATTCAGCTTCTCCGAAGAGATCCGCTCGGTATACGTTGATCGCCAAGTACAGAACTAAAGAGACTGGAATCCGTGAGCAAATAATTCCCAAAGATGATTCTTGAATCACATACTGGAGATAAGAATGGCAGGAGACTGGTTATACCCCCAGTATTGAACAAGAGTGTTGATGACGGTGGCCTCGAAAATAACATACGACGTTTGAGCGAACTATAAGTACGCATTAGCCAACGCTCGTTGTGAGTCTGTCACAATACTCACGAAATGATTCCATCCAACCGCGACCCCGAGCGCGGGGTCAACAATACGACCTGCTAGACGAATAAAAGCTCCATCGAGAGGGAGCAAGCTGACGATCTCCGTCTCTGAAGGTCATTAGCAGACGGCAATGGTTGCAGAAAGACATGCGACGTACGGCATTGAGCGACCGAAAAGACAACAGACGCCCAGAAGAGAAATGCCAGAAACAAGCACAGAGGCCCAGACATGACGCCGGATCCAATACCAACAAAAAGGGCCCTGTTGTTGTCAGCGCTATGCAGCTGGTATCTTCAGATATGGGTGTAACTGACGCTCCAATTGACCCAGCCATAGCGGTTAGTTGGATCTGCCTAGGGTTCAATCGACGGTGGTTGACGGCTTGCTGGATGGCGGCGCTGAGCTCTGTCTCGTCTGTCTTGGAAGGATGCTCGGCGGTGCCGGAGTTCTGTAAATAACGCACGTCAGTAGGAACATTGCAAAAGAAGCGAGGCAACGAACTGAAGCTACCTCGCCAATATCGACCGAGTCCATCCTGGCAATTGGGGTCCCTTTTTTAGAGGGCAACTGAGCGTTACCGCTGGAAATAGCGGAGTTCTCCATAGTAGCTGCGCGCGGTTGAGGCAAATTGGACCATGTTGATGCAGAGTCAAAGACATGGTATATATATCAAACCCCAGGGTGAAATGTCAGGAAGGTCCATCCAGCGATAAGAAAGGTTAATCCAAGCAGAACAAAGCGCGGGGAAGCGCTAAGAGTGGACTTGGAGACATGGTGATCCTTCCAGATAACCGGGGTCTCTGGGATCGAACAACCGGGCCGGTACGTCGACCAGTGAGGTGATAGGGAGGGAGATTGAATTCTGGAATTGGAGTAATCATGTATCAGGGCATAGGTTCGACCTTCAGGTGCGATGCTGATAGGGGTGTGGAGGATGAAAAGAAACCTTTAGTGTTTGGTAGTGAGAGCATCATGCCCAGGTGGAAAATGCGCCACCTAGTCTGGAGGCAGGTCCACCCTGGAGATAAGAGGAACAGGGGTACTCCAACTTCAAGCTCCTGGTCTCATGATATGACGATCTTGAGCAGTGCCGGGCCGGTGCAGTTGGCAAGATACCGTAGGCGCGGGGAGATGCACTGGTGCAGGAGTGTTTAAATCCAGCGCAGATCCAACTCGCTTGTGTCATTTTATTCTCCCGCTCTTCACCCAACTAATCGTCTCACAATGAACCCCTCTCTTGTCACCATCGACTCGTCTGCGCCTCTCGAGGACATCTACAGGACCATTGAACGAGATGGCGGCGTTATTGTCTCCAACTTCCTCTCACCAGAGCTCTTAGAAGAGTGCATGGCCTCAAGTGAGTGCAACCCAGGAACCGCGTGCTCGGACATTCCAGACTGACATGGACACTCCCCCAGTTGAGCCATTCTTTCAAGGTCGCAAGACGTACGACTCCAAGGCAACCCACGACGAACTCGGCCCGGACTTCTTCCCAGAAGGCTCGCAACGCGTCTACGTACGTCTCTGTATTAATTCCCCTGAAACTTTTAACATACCTAACACTCCAGCCCAGGCCCTCCTCTCCAAGATCCCCGACCAACTGACCAAGATCATGCGTCTGCCTGTCTGGCAAGGGATCATGGGACAATTCTTGAAGTGAGACTACACAACCACGCCCCAGAACCATAGAGTAACTAAACGATAAATCGTTCTCTAGTGATGAGTTCTCCTCGTACACTGGCGATCGCCTCGTCCCCCAGAAGAGCGGCTACATGCTCGCCTCAACCGCCGCTCTGCGCCTCGTCCCTGGCGCCAAACCACAGCCACTGCATCGGGTACGTTACGGCCTCCTCAGTAGTCCTCAATAACCTCCCTTGTTGCAATTTCACATCTATCCATGCAAATAAAGGGAGTGCCGCAATCAAACTAACATCGGACCGTATACAGGATCAAATCGCCTACCAAACCCGCCCCGACCCGAACAACCCCTTCTTCACCCCCATGGTGGGCTGCCTAATCGCGGGCTCCAAGACGACATACAAGAACGGGGTGCGTTATCTCCGCGTTCAGACTTTTCAAAGTCTTTCAGGTCGAGACCCCAGCCCAAAACTAACCATCAGGACCTTTTACCTACCTACAGGCCACCGCCGTAATCCCCGGCAGCCACCTCTGGGGCCCCGAGCGCATGCCCAAGCTCGAAGAATGCACATACGCCGAGATGGAGCCTGGTTCTGCGCTGTTTACGCTCGGCTGTAAGTATAAGTACCCTCCCTACCTATCAAACACAACCCATCCCCATTCCTACACTTTTGCATTTCATGCGCAATGGTAATGGCAATGGCAATGGCAAAGACTAATTGGATGCCAGCAACATACCACGGCGCCGGCGAGAACAAATGCGACAAGACCGACCCACTGGCACTGCGCACCCTATTTGCCGTCTTCGGGTATGATCTGATATATGGTCCCAGTTCCTCCAACTCCAACCTACAACATACCCTACCCTACTATATCACTGTACCACTATACTTGTAGCTATTGCTAAATCCCCATCTCCATCCTCATCCCCATCTCCATCCCCATCCCCATCCCGTCCCATACCAACAAAATGCTAATCCCGTCCCACAGGCAACGCGACTACTTCCGCCAAGACCAAGAAGAGGTGCTCTCGACGCCCCTCGCAATCGCGCGCCGCCTGCCAGAGGATATCCTCAAGCTGGCGGGATACTGTAAGCCGCCCCGGATAGGATGAAGGGGAATAGAGATCTCCATCTATCTCAACCTCAACCTCCACCACAACCTTTTCCTTTGCCTTCATCCAGCCCATCCTGTAGCTGTACTCACTTCGTCGCACACGCGCTAACGAGAACACCACCCATAGACAAAGCCGTCGGCGGCGTTGGGTACGTCGAAGACCACCAGAGCCCGCACGAGTTCCTGCACCGCGAGGACCTGGGCACGGGGAAGTTTGGCACTGCGAGCTTGGCTGTTTAGCCTGTTTAGCCTGGGTTTGTTTGGAGTATATTATATGGTTGGTTAACTGGTTGGGCTTGGAATTTGAGATGGTAGTCTAATAGGGATTCGGGAATGCGGATGGGGACCTAGTAAATCCGGTTATCCGGGCTGGAGCTTGGAAGGAAAGAACAGAACCGGAACTGGGATAGCAAGGGGATGGTATATTATAATATAGGCTATAGCCTCTACCACACAGTATCTCTCCCTTGTGTTTTATTTGGGGATCTGGAATCCAATGGCTGTCTTATCACATCGTACCGACTACGCTTGCAATGTAAAAATCGGACTTGGGAATGTGGAGTTGGGTTGGTTGCATATCAAACCAATTCATGTAGTATACAATGGCAATTAACCTGGCAAAGCAGGATCCACAACCATTGATTTCTCTGTAGACAATCATTAGTCTAGAATTCTAGTCTATCTCTAGACATCTATCTTTGGACAAATCTTGCTATGTCACGTCAGACGGTCCTCAAGTCAATAAATCGTTACTCGTACAAATCATTCCAAATGCCGTCAATCAAATGTCCCGACCACTTGCCAATCACGAATCCCTGGTGGCCCGTACCTACGTAAGGCTGCCAAGTACAGCCATCAATCATGATCAGTCCCAGGCTTTTGACCGTGGCTTGGAAGTGATAGAGGGAAAGCTACATCACCAACTCTTAAAAGCTAGCTTCCAAGCAGCGGACTCCATCATGGTACCCTCGAGCCATCGCCCTAGCGGATAGAGAGGATAGTGCGTCCTCCGTCCCAAGTAATGCGCTTGCGAACGGCCAGGTTGAAGGTGCGGTGCTTGGTATCGAGCGCCAAACCCCCGCCGTCAACAAGCTGAGCCGAAGGCGCGAAAACAATTGCCTCGCCGGTGCGGAGGCTGGCGATGCGGTGTAGGCCGCTTGGAATACGGTGTTCATTATTTCCGCCATTTTCGCCCGCGCTTTCGATGGGAAGGTGGTTGCGGATCGTGCCGTACCATTTAGGGCTAGTGAAACGGTGGATGATGGTCATTGAACACAGGTCGATCAAACGTGGTGAGATAGTGGGCTCCTGGGTAGAGATGACGGTGCGGACGCCGAGATGGCGCTGCTGGCGGATGATGGTTAGGAAAGACTCCGTGAGTTCCTTTGCGGCGGCGGTTTCTGTCATATACTACAGATAGATTATCAGGCTGATGCCAATGTGGAAGACGGTGGGGGTAACGTACCTTATGAGCTTCGTCTGCCACAATCATCTTCCCGCGGGATGGGTGGGCGTAGAGGAACAGGTCAATCACAATTTTGAACAAGATGCACGCTGTACCCTGGTCGACGAAGGGGCAGGACAAGTCCAGGATTGTGACCCCGCCGTCAGAGAAGTAGTCGCTGGTGGAGGTGCCGCGGAGGTCCAGATACGAATCCAACAGGTCCAGCCTCTGTGCTAGGAAGGGTGTCTGGGTACGGTCAAGCTTAAGCTTGTCGAGACGGCGGCGGAACTCGGCGTACTTGAACTTCCCCCCGCTCTCCATTGCCATTTCACGAAGCACTCTCAGCACCTGTGCCATATAAAGTGGCATACCACTGCCTTCCGACATAGACATGAGCGAGAGCATCATGGTGATGTTCAGATGCTGGGGTTGCATCTTAAACGGGCGGACTTCGACGTTAGGGATGTGCGAATACATCTTGGACAGGTTGTGGAAGTTCGTGGGCGAGACTAGGACACGCAAGGGGATGGGTTCTTGTTGCGATGCGTACTGAGGGAGGACAGATGCAAGGAAGGCGGCCTCGCTGGGCTGCGAGCTGATGTTGGAGCTGTACTCGTTGAAGTGGAGGACGAGGGTCGAGACCGAACGTTTCAGGGTTCCCAGCATCGGCATCGTGATTGAGCAGTTCTCTAAGGACTTGATTAGAAACGGCGACGAAGACGGGCCGCGGGACAGACTGACCAATGATGCAAGCAGTAGTGTGGGATTTGCCACTACCCTGGAGACCGCAAATGAAAGCTGAAAAGGGAACATTCGTGTTCAACACAACTCGAGGATCCACTTCTGAAGTTACTGGCTTCAGCTTCCCGATAAGAGCAAATTGGGAAGGCATCCTGTATCCGTTGCTTTCTAATATAGCGGACGCCAGGGCGGCATGATTGAGGCTAGTGGATGAACCGCCCAGCGCCAGATCTTCATCGTCCGAACTTAGAAGATGTTGCTGATCCTCCAGAGATGGCATTCTGGGCTTTGTCATGAGATCCATTCTGGGACTGTTGACAAGCTCTTTCTTGAAGTCTGTTGCGGATTAGTGTCGCTGAACTGAATAACACTTCGTCCACCTGTACCTTGCATAAGAGCATTCTCTGCGGATTGGCCATTGTCAGTGCTGATCGAGTCCTCCTCTGAGTCAACCTTCGAGCGATTCTCCGATTCTTCTGTAGAGTCCTTGGTGGAGCTCTCAGCCGAGTCCTCTTTGCTAGATTCATTGCTCAGTCCACCGGGCTCAGTTAGCGCGGACGAGGCTGGCGAGGGCTGGCGCGTGTTTTTCAAAAGATTGGCAGTATAGCTGTGTAAAAGTCAATAAGCTGAATGACAGAGGGCGGCAAAGGCAGTTCTAACTCATCAACCGTCGCACAAATCGACTGTGCAAATTGGGGTTTCTTTGCAGTGTATCGTGCCTTGATGGCTTTGCGGTCGATGGGCTGATTGCGCCGGTGGAGGGTAAGGATCTCAGCGCGAATGGCCTTGCGTATTTCAGCTCGGCCTCCATCATTTCGGGCCATTGCGACGGAGAAGGAGAGGATGTCGAATTGGAAAGATGGAGAGTGCGGTGGACTTGTGGTAGGGATTGTGTTGGAGGCAAGGCAGAAGAATGGCTGACTCAGCGTACATATGCTCAGCGCAAAATTCCACAAGTAGAAGTAGAGGCTGCATAAACGGAATTATAGAGAAGTGACAACAAGTAACAGCCATTCTATTTTCTTACCCATCAGGTACACATGTTTGAGGATCTGTAAAGGCCACTGTGACAATATCAGCGATCTTGTCCACTAACCTTCTCTGGGCGAGGTTTCTTTTCTAGGCCAGACGCCGCGTATGTTGCATTGACTTGAGACGGTCATCGAAGATCGTTGTTCAGCGGAATAGAACATGGTATGTCAAATGCAATGTAGGAGAAAAGAACCCTAGCAAGAAGCTGGATTGCATAGCTAATGCTGGGCACCCATGCAGTGATCCTCGGTAGGAAAAGAACCATTGTATCTGCCAGTGCAATGCGAATGGCCTGGTCGCTCGAACCATGGCTGCGAAACGATAACAAAAGATTATCTGACGTCAAGGGAGAGACAAATCCGGACGGCCTGATGGAAGTTGCTAGAAGGTACAGGAGCTGGGTGGCTCGGGGTGGCTAGGGAAGTCTCGACTCTCCCGAGGTATGCGCGAATCGGCATCGGTACTGTCGCCTGGCACTGCGTTTCCATTAGCCTAGTCATTAAACTCCCGCGAGATGGGAAGTGATAGTATAGCTGACGATCCTGAGATAAATCATGTGAAGGACAGAATGGGGATTTAAAATAAAGAGGAGAGAGAAAAGAAAGACTCACGTAGGCTTGGGCGTGGTGTGAGAGAGACCAAGGACGAGATTATGACGAACACAACAAGCCATCGCAGAGAGCAGTACCATCAACTGCCCAAGCTCTTTTCTCTACTCGGCTGTCATGGTGCTGCATACACTTGAAGAGTTTTCGGGCCAATCTCGGAAGCCTCAAAAGAGAAGGCCCGCTCGTGGACGTGATGAAGAGAGAGCTTGGTAAGAACGGAGAGTAGAGGGTGGGGAGAGAAGCCAAGCCAGTCATGTGCTCACTTGGCTTTGGGGATGGTGCCGAAATGGAATTTCCGACCAACATCAAAGGCTACTGTTCTAAGACCTAAGGTATGTTGCATGCATAAGGCAGCACCGGTCGATTGCATATCGCTAACATACAAAGTCAATTTGGGAGAAGACCACCTGCATCAACGCGCCGAAACCACGCCCGCTCCTCGTCCGTATCCCAAAGCCACCAAAGGCCGAGCACGTCTCCTGCATCGTCGAGCTTAAACTCCAGCAGCGTCTGGCGGTAGTCCCGGTAGGGGAAAACCTCGGCGACCCAGGAGTTCAAGTCGCCAGTGAAGAAGCTGTACGTCTCGGCTTTGAACAAAACCATTTCACATGCGGTACGTTCTACACCGTTGAACGTGACAACAAGGCTGGATTGACGATCCACACCAGGACCAGAAGTTGGGGGTAGACTGATGCCTAATGTCAAAAGGTCATTAAACCCTTTATACTCCCCAGCATAACGCCCCTTGCTCCGTTCCGGGTCCATCTCGCGCCGGTGAACCTTCCATGGGTGCAATAGCTGGTCTGCAATCGAGCTCACAGCGAGCTGAGCCTCTTCCCTCGCCCACGACAACAGATCCACGCGCGGCTCCAGGTCGAAAAGAGCCTGGATGAGCACCTGCGCCGCAAAGTCGCTTGCATCGCCTAACGCCCGCCCATTGACAAGCGTGCAGACCGCGCTCTGCGTCTCAGGGAACGTCCAGACAGTTGCAACCCCACCTACTGCGCCCCCGGTATGTCCAATCATCTCCCGCGGCGGCGAGTCCAGACCGAGGATGTTGCTGCGGTCGAGGTGCAGCTTGCGTCCCCGTTTTGAGTTCCGCGTGCATTGATTCCCACTCCAAGCGCCTACCATTGAAGTCGGCAACGTCATGCGCTTCCAGCCTATGCTAAATGCAGCGTTGTTGCTTGTCTCTGGGTCCTCGGGGGGTCGCGTCCAGTAGCCGCGGCGGAGGCGGGTCATTTGCTTCAAGGGATTCTGGCTTGAGGGTGGCGTGGTCTCGTCCGAATCTTTTTTCTCCGCAGACAGCACGGCCATACACCAGGTTAGCATGTCGTTGAGGCTGCTCCCGATCCCGCACCCCGGGAGATCAGGCCGGGATTCGTCGACGGGCCAATGATCTGTCGAGAGCCTTCCGCGTGTCCCGTCACTCATCATGGTGTACTGGCAAACGATGTTATCATCCGGGATATCCGACTTCGTAAGGGTAGTGCTGGTCATGCCTAACGGCTCGAGGATACGCGATCGAACAAAGTCCACATACGACTGTCCGCTCAGCCGTGCAATTATCTCTGCTGCAAGTATGAAGTTTATGTTGCTGTACATCCAGTGGCGGTTAAACCGCTGGCCCTCGGCGTTCGCCGTCGGAAGCTGGTTGAACAGGGCGATGACACCTTCACCTCCTGAATCATGCAGATGGCATCCTCGAGGGCCAACGGAAAGAGTCGTCGCGAACGGAATCCCGATTGAGTGGCGCAGGAGGTCGATCAAATCGGCCTCGGCGGCAATGGCTGGGTTTCCCTTGGGATTGAACTCGGGAATGTGCTTGCTGACCCTATCCTGCCACTCTAACTTTCCTTCGTCAACTAAAATGCCAATCCCGGCGGACGTGAACATCTTGGTACAGGATCCAATTGGGTAGATGGTATCTGGATTTACGGGTTGACTGTTCTCGACGTCTCGATACCCGATGCTCTGGTTTAGGGTTATTTTTTCTTGATGGACAACGCCAAAGGAGATAGAGGGTAGTTTGAAGATTTCGTACAGCTGCTCAATCTCGTGGACGGCCTCTTGGAGACGGTTAGTTAAGTCAGCACTCGGTATAGGTTGCTTTTGGGTGCCATTTGACGACGCCATGGCTTTTTTGGTGCGTTAGATGTACTCGATACCCAGGTGATTGCTTATGGGGTTCATTGATATATGGATGTTTCCTACGGAGCAATCGCCCGATAATCAACAGAGTTCGCGTCACATGCCAGGTCGGTGTACCAAGGCACTGCGGCTCTCCAATTTAACATTACGCAATACAAGTATGATCAGCGGAAAGATAGAGATGCAGTTGTGTGGTATCAAGCTAGGGTATCATTGGAACATCCCTCATGCCACTCGTCCCTTTCCCCATCAGAGCCCTTGGGCTTCTAAAGAACAGGGAACAGGCTACTGCACCACTTGCATACTGCAACCCCAAGCTAGGTGGTGCGAAACATGATCGCATCATTCCTTAAGAACGTATACTACTCCTAGCCCAGGATTAAATCCATAAAGTGTCTCCCCCCAGCCCCGGCTATGCCAGCCAGTCCTCCCGCTCTCTCAACTCACCCCAAGGCATTGCATACTTGAGAGTACCAGGTCTGGACTGCAACCGCTTCCCTCCTTCTCTCTAACCTGTCCCTTGAAACCCATCTCTGACATCTTGCTATCCAGCTCCCCAACTCAGCTACACCCAGCCAGCGATCGACAAAAAGACCATCACTGCAGGTACGCTCTACCCCAACCCACATAGGTATCCCTTTCCCATCTCCGCCTCATTCTGAATCCCGCTGACCGTTTCCGTGTCTCTAACTCACCGCGCCTGCAGCTCCAGCCCAACCATGACTAGCCACCGAAGCCCAGTCATCTTTGTTTGCGCCGGCAATGGCGAGACGGGTGGCGGGGACGCTCTCCCGAAATAAATGAGACGGGCCCAGCACAGCAACAGTGGGCGGTCCATGCTGTAGTAGGACTAGGAGTCCAGTATGATGAGGGTTGCGCACCTGTTTGATTTCGCGAGCTTGGGGTGGTTGCCTAGGTACAGGTTTTTTGTCCGCGGGTGAAGGCTGGTTGGTTTTCCCTGTACTGTTATGTGAATACATAGGCATGAGCATGAGGTATTGTTTAATGGATGAAGTTTCAGGTTCAGGTTTAGTGCTTTCCCATCTAGTATCCTAGGAAGGTGTGGCTATACTCTACCATGTAGTCTAGTGCTCAGCAGGTAGGTAAAATACCCTAGGGGCGGGTGTCCTCGTAACCTCAAAGTGTAGGGTAGCTAAGTAGGTGAATTGAGTCATTGCGCGCATGAAAGCAGGGAGAGGGCATACTTGACTACCTGTACTAGTCCAATGCTCAACGTATTCCTAAAGAATATGCTAGAGAGGGCATCCCCACGCAGTAGTCCCGTGTTTTCTGCGCCCGGCGCACTTGTACTTTGGTATAAGAAGCTCTATTATCCAACATTTGGAGTACTGGAGGGAGAGGCATAGGCAAAGCCACCTGCATGATTGTCTGACTACACTTCGAGTGCAGTGGCAAAGTCTTTTGAGCAGGTGTACCTCCTCTCCGGGTCGCAATATACAAGCTACCATATACCTTGAGCTCCAAGTCACAAGATGCCTAGATTTCCCAAAAACTTTACTGTTATGTTAACAGCCAATCGGCCCCTGGGTACAATGACGCACTTGCAGTCGGCCTACATGTACTACGGGCGGTTGAATGGACGTTGAGGGGGGTTGCATTACGTATGTGGTGTCAGTTGACGCCATTAATAATGGCAAGCTGCGTGCCACTTTACCACCTGCAGTACCAGGGCAGCCATGGTGCTACGTCTGATTGCCCGCTAGAGTTGACCTAGACTTGTACCGTTTATTATTCCAAGCACACATGTATGCATATGCATAATCTATCCTGTCTAGGACAGACACCCTAGCCGCCCTAGGTAACCTAGCAAGAACATACCTTTCCATTTAATTTGAGCCCCGGATGAGCTTAGCCTACGCACTCACTGTTAGAGGAGTTCTACATCAGAAGGAGATCCATATCCGCCAATACACTCGATGTCACCTCACCCCACAGTCACTCGAAGATGTACCGAGGTAGTCCGGTGGCATTAGCCGCTTTCCCTTGGACTATCAGAGTATAAATTACAATATCCGCCTATCGATCTTATTTAGCCTTCCAGGAACCATGCATCGCCATCAAGCCACCCGTCATCCTCCCAGCCTCAGCAGCAAGGCTGATATCATTGCCAACGTCAGAATAAAACCGTCAGGCATCATGGGATGGCGTCAAGGGATTGCGTAGACGATCATGCACTGCAAGATATAAAGGTGCAGAGCTCATGACTACCAACTCGAGTAGACAAGACATTCACTGGATATTTTTCGTCATCGAATCGTTCCGGTAAACACTTCTTTTACCAACACTTGATTCATCTCTACAGTCTTTCGAGCTCATACAGGTCATTTCCAGACTTTAACTCAGATCTACGCTCGATATCAACGTTTTCCTAGTCGCATTGACACACAATCAGTTCAATTCCATCTCAGGTAAGTCATCTTTGGCTAGCATTTCGCCTCATCCCTCTGCACTGTTCAACGAAAATTGATCCTCTGGTTCCAGCTCACAACTCCAATATGGCTCGTCGTGGTGGTTTGGGTATCGTCTCTGCTGGTAGTGGGAATAATGGTGGGGGAGAGGCGCTCTCCAAGTAGGGTGCGGTGAAGGAGCATTACATGTATTGCAGGGCAGCAGCGGCTGGATACTGTACAGGTCTTTTGTCCATTGCCTGGTTTTTACCTGTACATGATATGGTGTGATGTGATACCTAGGTATGGTATAGGTGCAGAGACTAGCATAACAATGGAACACTTTGCCAGTGTTGTGCTATAGTTTGTTTAGAAACCATAAGGATTCTTTTACCTACGTAGAAAGGGTTACCTAAACCAGACTTAGGTAGGGTACCCTACAGTGTTGACTTGGAGGTAGGGCTAATGTTCCATGGAGATGCATAACTCGGCTCGTGCATGCCTTTATGCATGGTACATATATCCACTGCTGCTATCCCCGCTTGAGCTTAGCGCAATCCATCACGCCAAGCCCATAACAACACTTCACCGCCTTGGAGCTTCCTCTCCGCTCCGGCCGGGCCTTGGATTGGATGCTCCGTCAACACATCCCCCAATTCCAACGCAACTCATACCTTTTTGCGCATTCATTGGCATAATCTGAGACAAGAGGTCTTACATTGAACCGCCAAGATGCCGGTCAAAGTAGCGAAAGGCGAATATATTGAGACGGTGAGCTCCCTCCTTCTCCTTCTCCCCTTCTTCCCCTCACCAACACAAACTGCGCCGCGGATATGGTTCTCGCGCAAGCATTCGCCTGGGCTCTGGGCATGGCCGATGCCATCCGAGCCCGCGAAGCTGAGCCGATAATCACATCAATTCCAGAAGCCCCATTCCCGTCGTCCGGTCCCTCAGCCCCAAATCCAAATTCAAACTCAACATGATCATGCAAACGACGCCCACAACCACAACCACAACCAGAATGGCTAACAATAACCCCCCAGGAAACCGGCAACAGAGTCTCGCGCCGCTCGCAGATCCACGGAACGCACCACATCAGCCTGGGCGGGAAATCCATCATCATGGCCGACGCCGTCGTGCGCGGCGACCTCTTCCGTTCCTCCTCCTCGTCCACCTCCCAAGCCGCCACCTCCTCCTCCGGCGCCGCAGCCGCGCAAAACACCAACAACAACATCGCGATCAGCATCGGCCGCTACACATTCATATCGCGCTCCGCAATCCTGCGCCCGCCCTCGCGCCTCACGCGCGGGATCCACACGTACACGACGCTGCATATCGGGTCGCACGTGTTCGTCGGCGAGCGGAGCGTCGTCGAGGCGGCGAAGGTCGAGGACAGCGTCACCATTGGGAAAGACTGCGTTATCGGGTCCATGGCGATCCTGAAGGAGCGCTGCCAGGTGCTCGATGGGTGTGTTGTGCCGCAGGGCATGGTCGTGCCGAGTCATTGTGTGGTCGGGGGCCAGCCGGCGCGGATTGTGGCGGATATGCCGATTGCGTATGGCGTTGAGGGGTTGGAGGGGGGGTTGAGTCGGGAGAGGTATCGGAGTATACGGTAGGCTGGGCTGCCTACCCGCACCCGCGTGGCTATGCTAGGGTAGGGCGCGGAGTTAGGTCAGAGTTGCATTTGTGGAGTTTTTTGGTCGTGCAGCTTTTTAGAGTTACGGTGTTTATTATACCCCTTTTGTTCTAGATGGATAATGTATTGTCATCAAAGTTGAGATATGTAGCGCTGTCTATGTACAAAAGATCCGGTCCGATTGCTATGTAGGCCTAACCCATTTTGCGCACCTCCAACTCCCTCTTGAGCCGGTCCTCGCCCTCCTCATACGGAATGCCCGCCTCCTCGCGAGCCATGTCATTGATCCAGCGCTCGTTCGGCTTGATCACCTCGCCCTTTGACAGCTTCGACGCAAAGTACAGGTAGTTCAGCGAGTTGCCGACCGTGCTGACTTCGTCACACACGTGCTTCAGCGCAAACTTGTGCATCTTCAGCCAGAGCTCGTTGTCGGTACACAGGTCGAACAGGTGATTGGCAACAGCGTCTGTATCGCCTACGTCCACCAGGAACCCGTTGCCCTTGTCGATGACCTGTAGCGGGATACCGCCGGCTCTCGTCGCGATGATCGGGCGGCCCTTGTGGATCGCTTCCGAGACCTTGACTTCGAAGCCCTCGCGGGTGGAGAGCTGGAGGGCGACCTTAGCTTTGGACATGATCGCGTTGAGGACTTGGTCGGTAGGGCCAAGGCGCACGACGCAAATCTGGTCGGCGAGGTCAGGGATTGATTCTTCGATGTATTTGACGGCTTGGTCGAAGATGATTGCCCCGTCGGGATCGTCGACGGAGCCGTGACCGCAAATGAGGAGCTTGGGGACAGGCTTGTCTGGGCATGACTCTTTCATACGCTTGTTGAATTTCTCGTACGACTCGATCACGTCGGGTATACCCTTTGATGGGTCGAAGCGCGCGACTTGGACGATGTACTCGTCTGCCGGGTGGTCGATGACTGGCATTCCCGAGTTCCGAGCCCAGGAGTTGAACAATCGTCCGTAGTAGGCAATGTCCTCGTTTCTCATGTTCTTGTTCAGTCCATCCAGCCAGTCCGTCGACGCAGGCATATAGCCCACCATATCCCGCGGAACGTTCTTGGGTACAAAAGATCTCACTGGATGGCTGACGAACACATCGGCCTTCTGGATGTCCTTCCACATATAGTTCCAGCATTCCGCTTGTGGGGTCCCTTCCTCGTCCACAAGATCACTCCGGATTTGAATGTGGCTTCGGAAGATAACTGGCCTATCCGGGGCTTTTTCTTTCGCCAGGGGGATAAGGGCTGGCATCTGCGGGTCGTCAATAACAATGACGTCGGCGCCTCCTTTGTCAGGATGCTCGAGGGGACCGCCAGGCCGCAGCCAGTATCTCTCTGCATTCTCGTGGATCCAACTGGTAACCTGGTCCCAGTTCTCCTCGGTGAGACGCTCATCCGGCGCGGAGACGCCTTGGAGAATGTTGTGGTTTGTCTTGGTAATCCGGAAAACACCCGGTCGTGGTTTGGGCACATACCTATGCTAGTTAGAGAAGAAATGCTACAGTGCCAAGAAGCTTACCATTTCATGTCTGTCCCTAACGCGTGTGAAAATCGTACCATTGCATGTCTCATTAGAGCGACACCTCCTCCTTGTGGAGTAGCGCTGAAGAAAGCCAACTTGACCTTCCGGTCTTTGAGATCGTTGGCGTAATGTTGGATTGATTTCCATGTGTTGGAAGTCACAGAATCTTCATAGTTGTCCCTGTTGGTAAGCTGCACATGGAAAGCCGTATCAACCTGAACGAGTCCTGAAAGCCCGACTTGCAGTAGTGGAATACCTTCCGGTCCGAATAGTCTATACAGTCAGTTTTCAACCAGCAGATCACTAGATCAGACGTACCGAACGCATTTGCGAGCCATGGACTCCGCCTGCTCATCCAACGTCCTAAGTTCCCAGTCTTGCGACGTTGAGAATCCATGATGTGAATCGTCACCACCGATATCGAACTTGCTATCTGGTAGCACCAAAGGGATAATATCGAGCTCCAACCAGAGACGCGAAGAGAGCGTTGGGCATGCGTCCGCCAATTGTTTCGGAATGGCCAGTCCGATCATCTTTTCCAGGTGTGTATCGCACCACTTGTGCAGATGGGTCATCATGTAGTCTCCGATCTTCGAGTCCAGGTTGTCGCCATCGCTGAACGGGAGTTCTTCCTGTGCGAAGTCCACCAAGTAGGTCGCATCACGGATAGCGACTGCGAAGATCACCTTGTCCTTTTCGAACACCGCTGACAATCCGCCATAGATATTCTGCGCCTGTCAGTTTCCCTTCCAAGATTGAGGCAAAGATAATGCGTACTCCGGCCGTTGCTCCGCCCCATGAGTTGGGAGCGTGTTCCGTCGATAGACGGCGTTTCTGCTGTAACGAGGCTCGGCGGTTTTGCGCGACACCGTCAGGCATAATGTAAGGTTTAATGTGTATATAGTTTATGGTGATTCAGGGGAGGCAAGGGGATGTGAATTTTTCAAGATACATTGCAATGGAATATATCATAAGGTACGCATCTCGGAGCCGCGGATGTGACCTCACCAGTGATGGCATGCCATGACGTAGGATAACTGAGTAAGCAGGCATACTTCCATGTTCCGCGTCCGAACGGATGTAAGCAGATGGAACCTGTACGTAAACTTCAGTACCGAAGACTGTATATCAGGCGTCGCGTGCTCCATACGAGTTGACTATCCAGCAACATCAGGTGCTAGTTAGTCGGCTCCGGTCCGCATAGCTTATGAAGCTTGGGTACAAAGATCGGCGCAGCCCGTAAGTACGCCATATAGGACTCATTATAGCGACCAATTGCTCATCAAGCGCGTGCAATCAATGGAGCGTCTGCTGCTGAGCTCAATAGCATTGTCATCAAAGCCCAAAATCAAGAGCTGCAGGAGACGATGAACGCTAGGCAGGATGAAGCATGACATGCGGAGATGAAACAGACCATCTCTTGGCTTGTGCTCGCGGGACGCTGAGTCAGCATCGCCAGCCCCTTTTACGGAGTTGTCCTTGAACACGCTCGAGTTCGACAGCGACCAGGAGTGTGGATCTTGCTGAACCCCGAATTTATTCGATGTCGGTCATCTTCAATTGACATTTCTATATCATCTTTTTCTCTGCCACCTTGTCGAGCTCAGCCATTGCGCTATCAAACGCTTTGTCCAGAGCGCGCTCCCTCCTGAAGCCAAATACTAGTGAGTTCATCCCAACCGCTGCTATGGCCCACGCCCCGTTCCCAAGTCCCCTGCACCCTGCGCATGAAATGACAAGGACCACGTTCGCTGATTTGGACTCGACTAAACAGGACCCCCTTGCTTCGAATTGATTTTACGACCCTTCTGTCCCTTACCCACGCCGCGCTCGTTCTCTTCCTCGTTGCCGTCGATACAATAAATCCGATCGGAACTTACACCTCAACCCCTAATCACCCGCCCTCAATCTCCCCCGCAGTCGCGTGATATCCGTCAAGATGGGCGGTTCAGTGTCGAAGCTTATGGGCAAGATCTTTGGAACAAAGGAAATGCGGATTCTGATGCTGGGTCTCGATGCTGCTGGAAAGACCAGTACGTTGCGGCGGTTGACTCGGACCTGGCCAGTGTTGGCTGACTCTCGCAGCAATTCTCTACAAACTCAAACTCACCAACCAGGATGTTACCACAATTCCCACAGTCGGCTTCAACGTCGAGAGCGTCACCTATAAGAATGTGAAATTCAACGTGTGGGATGTCGGTGGTCAGGACAAGATCCGTCCTCTCTGGAGACACTACTACTCCGGTATGATTTGCTCGGCAGTACGTGGGCTCGCTAGCTAAGCTAACTGCGACTTTAGGAACCCAAGGTTTAATCTTCGTTGTCGACTCCAGCGACACCGCTCGATTGGAAGAGGCCCGTTCGGAACTACACAAAATTATCAACGACCGCGAAATGAAAGACGCCCTTCTCCTCGTGTTCGCGAACAAGCAGGATGTCCCAGGGCGTACGTCACCACCAACTGCAAGACAGATCACCCGATCACTAACACATCACAGATTTGAGCCCGGACGAGATCATCAGCGCGCTGAAACTACACAGTCTGAAGGATAAGGTGTGGTACGTCGCGCCTAGTGTTGCTACCGAGGGCACTGGTATTTTCGAAGGACTGGTAAGTTCCCTCCGTCGAACAGCTCAGCATGACCACACTAACATCATCAGGCCTGGCTCTCAAACAACGTCAAGGTCCAGAACCCCCAAAAATAAACCACCGCGATTCGTTCCTTCATATAATAGAGGGTGTGTGCACTACAGTGCCTCGACCGTCATGTACAACAATGCCCTTTTCGTCTACCATACTTGTCGCATCGATCTATACCATTATCGTCCGCCCGTCCATTTGTTGAATGTCCGTTTTGATGACAGAAGACGCAGCCTTGGAATCTTTTTCTATCTTTTGCATGCATTTACCCTCGCTCATGTTTGTCTTTTTATATTCTCATGATATCCCACTGTTCTTTGGGTTTCGATAATACCCCTTTTAATCCTTCCCTTCGTCTTTGCTTTGCTCGGCTCGTTTTCGTGTCTTGTAGGTAGAAAGAGAGTGCGCCAATAGATGGAATTGACCGTATACATACTCCGTACTCCGTTCTTCTTTTTCTCCGTAAACCTTATCGTTGCTTAGCATTCGATAGTCCGTCCCGAGCCTTTGTCCGAGATAACATCGGAAATGTCACGCCAAGGCCGGTTTGTTATATATATCTCCGAGTGGGTGCTTGGCTTTCTGTACCACTCGTCCACACTATACCATTTCATCGGCATCTTTCAAGAAATACAAGCTACACTTGTAGTATAGTAGCTTATGGGTATGTTCAACTGTCAAGAAGCTTGTGCCGCCTCCATGGTTTGTATATACTCTACCTTATACTCTGCCCAGGTGCCCGTCGGGAAACCCCCAAGCGGGGAAATGTCCTTGGCATTTGGCCAAATGCTGTGCTTTTCGCGGGGAATGTCTCAAAAGGACCCTTGCAAAATCCAAACCATTCTTGACAGAAATCTTTCAGGTCTTGAACTGATCCAGCCCGGTTCTGCCATAGTTATCAGCAATATGGCCATCGATAACGGTCGAGGACTGCAAGGCCCTTAAGCTATCATCCCGCAGAGCCCCACATTCTGCATCTTTTTCTTCGACTTCAACTTCAACCTCAACTTACCATCTTTCCGCCATTAATGCAGCCCGTGCTTCCTCCAACGCACGGGGCTGACATGATATCATCCTAAGACGAAGCTGCCACACCTAAGCCAGCGAAGATGACACTGACGTCTGTTTCAAGTCAATAATTCCCCGTCTATACTGAATGTGGAGAGAAGCGGCGGTGGGGCTCGATGGATTTGGTTCGATTCAGCGCAGGCTCGAACACGACGGGAGGTGAACCGCACTCTCAGCTGGAGCCTCGAGAAGACTCGCTTGCGGTTTCGGCGTGCTCCATCATGCCTCGACTAATTCTTGCCCCTCACTCTTCTCCTCCTTGGCCTTCCTCCTGAATCCCTCTTCCCTCCTCCAAACATCACATCCACTTGGTGAGTCTTTCAGCTGCTCTTCACAATCAGCCAAATCAGCCGAAATAGTCACTGACAACATTGTCGTCACACAGAACTTCACCATGTCTCTCCACCGCTGCCCCCCTTTCCGCGTCGAGCACCTCGGCTCGCTCCTTCGTACCAATGAGCTCCTCGACGTCAAGACCGCCTACGAGAAGGGCCAGGCCACCCAGGAACAACTCGAGGCTGTCGAGAAGAAGGACATCAAGGATGTTGTCGAGCTCCAGAAGAAGCTCCGCTACCCTGCGGCCTCTGACGGAGAGTACTGCCGACACAGTAAGTTGAAGAAGAAACGAAAACCCCAACCCCGCTTTCTCGCCCGTTTTATAACAGCCGTGACTAATGAGAACCTTGCGGACAACAGTGTTCTGGGGCTCCTTCTTCCCTGGCCTTGACGGCTTCGAGGAGGTCAGCGACCCCAATCCCGAGGTCTTCCGCCCCTACGCCCCCGACGTCGCCGCCTTCCTCGAGGCCGGCCACAAGCCCGGCGAGAGCGTTTTCTGCACCGGCAAGATCAAGCACGTCGGCTCCACATACGTCGACCAGTTCAAGTACCTCGCCTCGCTCGTCGCCCCCGAGGAGGTCAAGAACCTGAAGCTCACCCTCGCCGCCCCCAACTGGTACCACCTCCGCTACCGTGAGGGCCACGCCTACCCCAAGGACGTCTACGCCAACGTCGACGAGTACTTCGCCGACATTGCCAAGGCCTACCAGGACGAGCTGAAGGTTCTGTACGATGCCGGCTGCCGCAATGTCCAGTTTGACGACCCCAACCTCGTTTGTACGCTCCCCGCTCAATCTGACAATAAAATAAAACAAAACTGACAACCCCAGACTTCTGTTCCGACAAGATGCTCCAGGGATGGAAGGAGGACTCCCTCAACACCCTGACCGCGGACGAGACCTTCGAGAAGTACATCAAGCTTTACAACGACTGCCTCGCGACCCGCCCCCAGGACTTCCACATCGGCGTGCACCTCTGCCGCGGCAACTTCGTCGGCTCGCGCCACTTCTCCGAGGGCGGCTACGACCGCATCGCCACCAAGCTCTTCAAGGAGCTCAACGTCGACACCTACTACCTGGAATACGACACCCCGCGCGCCGGCGGTTTCGAGCCCCTCAAGGAAGTGCCCCGCCACAAGGCCGTCATCCTTGGTGTCGTCACCTCCAAGTTCCCCGAGCTCGAGGACAAGGAGGAGATGAAGAAGCGCGTCTACGACGCCGCCAAGTTCATTGCCGAGGGCAACGGCATTACCGTCGAGCAGGCGCTCGACCAGCTCGGTGTCAGCCCGCAGTGCGGCTTCGCGTCGCACCGTGAGGGTAACGCGATCGACCGCGACGGCATGATCAAGAAGCTTGAGCTTGTCCGCGCGATCGCCGACGACATCTGGCCTGGTCAGCTGTAATCTGCGTTTCTTTAACTGTTTTTTTGTGGGGTTCTTTTACAGTCCTTTTTTTCACGTTGCGGGAGCATTTAACATGGCATGGGTATGGAATATGGGTATATGAACGAATCAGTTGTATATAGTCTTCGTTACCGAGATGAGATTTTCCCTCGAGTTCAACCTATCGGGGATATTATGATGATGATAAAAAAAGTCAAAGTCACCTTGCATCAAACAGTCTTCCTCTCGGTAATCATAAATGATGTAAACGATTCTGCACCTTCAGACTAGTAAAATCTCAAATTCTCAATGCCGCTGCTCATACGGGGTCGAGTTACAGAGTACTAGGTACGCTCGGCAGTCCCGAGCAGGCGATCTGCCGAGGACCAATGAGATGTGTAAGAGGTATGACCACGTCCAAGCTGGGCGGCTCCACTATCGCAGGGGGATTTCCGGGCGTCCCATCCTGAAGGTTGCCCAGGTGGGCATTAGGGCTCTCCCGATTATTAATACAATACATCAGTGTACGGCCTGGAGAGAGAGTCCCCATGAAGTAAAATACTACGGGCGTCAAAAAGGAAACTGAATGCCCTTCTTGTTGACGTAGATGGCTAGGCAAGCAGTGTAAGTGAAGTAGTTATTCATTTCCCACACCAGATACCCATAACGACGGTGACGTCGATATTGATTATTCTGTCTCTGGCCGGGGCCAGTGCGAGCCATGAGCCAAAAGCTCAGCCTGTGGCTTTGGCTGCCGCTGCGCATCGAGTCTACTCCGATATACTGCAGCGGACGGGTATTGGGGAAACTGGATGAAGTGCAGGCAGAGCAGAATACGCACCGTGTTTTAAGACACCTTTGAGACGCCTTAAGCATACTCAAGTGGGGTAAGAATTTTGCAAGTGGCCAACCATATCTCAAAGCCCACAAGGTCTACTTGCGCTAGGGGTGCATCCTGTCGGGAGCGAACGGGCTAGCACAGCCGTCGTGAACCTACTCCGGAGTAAGTTCGGTGACCAGAGACTGGAAACGGCCAATGAGGTTATGAGAGGTCAAGCTCAACGCAGATCCGTGGTGGGGTGTTACAGCCTGGCGTAGCCGGGGAAATGGGTTGCGAGTCAGCCTTGTGCGTGAGTTCTCTCGGGCTTTATACAGGCAGCGCCCAGGTGTAGCAAAAGCTAATCTCTCACCATCATCCATATTGCAGCCATGGACGACCCGATTTGGGAATTGCACAAGCTGGAGATTCACCCGCTGTATATCAAACAGAAAAAGTCTTTGGACAAGGTCATGGAAAGCATGGTATCCGAGTACGCCTTCGAAAGAACGTAGGGTACGTATCCTGGCCTTCCCAGGACGACAATAAGAGAGCTGATGAGCAAGTAGGAAGGCACAACACACCAGATACCTCAAGTGATGGGGCTTCTCAAAAAATCAGTCGATTCCCGCGTCACATTAGGTCTTCATCACGAGACGAGATGATAAACGAAAACGAGTGCTCAATAAAGCGGAGAGTGAAGTTTATATCGACGGTCAATTGTGTCCTCCCGACAAGGCGAAGAAGATGAAGTATGGAAAGGGATACGTTGGTCTTCGCTCCCCTGGAGGTAGGTTGTCTCGCAAACATAACAGAAAGCCAGTTGATGAGTAGGGTGCAGGTGCCTCCTTCGCTCCTTCCCCCAATACGCCCGAGGGAATCGTTGTTTGTACCCCACCAACACCAGGACTGCAACTCAGCTGGGACCTCTCTCTCCCATAGTTGCGTTTTCCGAGTCTGATTCAGTCTCAACAAGGTGAAGGTGCGATGTCTCGATCGCCTGCCAAATGTCAAATACAGCTAACGTTTATGGTAATTCGGCTCTAGATCATCCTTTTCTCGACCCACCTCTGCGAGCAACCTGGCCACAAGTGATAGGAGCTTTGCCGCACTACGTGAACCTGGAACCGCTTGGTCGTTTGCAATCCGTTATACCCTGGACCAAATTATCCCAACCCCAAAGCTTGAATAGCAGCTCGCGGACCGTCACCGGGCTCACAATTCTGATGCCAGAGGGGTCCGATGGCCAGATTCGTGGTTTAGCCACTTGGCTCTCTGAGTCCAACCATTCGAAAATCGATATACTGGGCCTGGAGATGTTCTTGCTGTCGAACAACTTGATCTCTCATGAGGCTCAGGGTCAAACCTCCAAAGGCATGAGATCGCACGATTAGCGCGTGTTGGAAATGTTCCGAGCATCGGGTTGGAACAGTCCGACTCAGCTGAAAGAGCTCATATCAAGCCAAGAACCAATGGCTGGGGCTCGCTGGCATGAGTCCCGACGGGTGTTTGGACACAGTTTATGAGGGGTTACTGACACCCTTGGAGTTTCTTGCCTGCGCGGGAAGTGATCTTGATCAAGACCCGGAAGATATTCTGGAGCACATTAAACTTCTCTTGTCTCATGGAGCAGACCTAAGCAAATCCTATGTCGACAAATGCCCACTGCAATATGCTGTTACTGGTGGACACCGGGGAATCATTGAACTATTCCTATCTCACGGCGCCCATGTGACTTCCCCCTATCTAGCAGATGCCGCGCATAGCATCAAAGCCCTGAGCCTAGGTGTTCGACGTCGCACAGCTCTTTAACACGCCATCGATAACGGAAAAATGGAGTTAATCAACTTGATTCTCGACCACCAACGCTGTGATATCAATGCTGGTCGCGCTAGAGATGGTGGGGCAACTGCCCTACAAATTGCGGCCATCCGGGGGTATTTAGGAACTGCAACGAAGCTGATTTGTCTGGGCGCGGATATCAAGGCTGTCGGTGCAACAGTCAATGGACGCACTGCTCTTGAGGGAGCGGCAGAGCACGGCCGTATCGACATGGCCCAGATGCTTCTTAATAAAGGAGCCTCCATCACCGACATCGACGGGCAGCGCGAGTTCAACCGAGCTGTTGAATTGGCGGAAAAGAATGGCCATCATACAGCTGCCCGTCTGTTGTGGTCTTTTGAACCACGGGAAGTTCAGAGGGCGGGGGTGAGTCAATTCAATAGTATCATACCAGCCCAACTGACCAGGCCTGCCAATAGATCGCCCTCGTTATGATATAATTCTGAGGTGATGTTACCTTGTCTGCAAGTATTGACCATGAACCCCTCTTCACAGCGCCTGGCCATCATGCAAGAGCTGCTAGTATCCGCAAGGAAGCCAATGAACGCAGTGAGTGGATAGAGTAGCCCTACGCTAGGCAGGAACAGCTTGGCGGGCTCCATTACCCTGCACTTGGCGTTCCCACAGGCGGGGATGATAAATCGTCCCCTAATCACGGAAAAACCCTTTGAAGTACTTTACATAATGATTATTCCAAACTGCCAAGCCCGTCTGCCGTGCAGGATAGGCTGTATAGCATTGTTGTCGATCTTTTGTCATGGCTGATGTGATTCTATGGTCCCATGCGGTACTCCACTTTGCCTTCAGAAATACAATCCTAGAAATCCATCCACAAAGCCCATAAAAAGGGCTCTACTTCCCTCTGAGACTTCCTTCAATTGTTATTTCTCATTCCCCTCATCATCACCATCACAATCCGAAAAACAAAATGAAGCTCTCATCAGCATACCTCCTCCCCCTCTCCTCGCTGCTCATCGCGGCAAACGCAGCAGACTGCACCGCCCCGAATACGCAATTCTGGAGCAGCGCCGCCGTCCAGATGATGTGGTCCATGCGCGAATACGCCTGCATAAACCACTGGTCCGAGGCCATCACGATTGTCCCCGACGGCGGATGGTGCGCTGCCGGCGGCGGCTTCGTAAGCGCATACTGGGGCGAATGGCATCTTTCCAAAGTCCCGTCGCAGCAGGAATGCTGGGTATGTCTTTTCCCCCCCCGTGATTCCCATTCTTAATCTCCTTGTTGCTTTGCTTTGCTGACTGTGACAAATGTATGTAGGATATCACGGAGGAAATCATCAACCAGTGCATGTGGTACGACACGGTCAATGCGTACAACGGCGGGTCGTGGAGCTACAACGGGATCAATGTCTCCGGCTGGTTCTGGGGCGATAACGAGAAGTCGTGCATTCACCCTGTCGGGAAGAGAGGGCTTGATAGGGATCTCGAGACGAGGAGCGCGGAGGATGACGAGGGGCTTTACGGCTTTGTGGACGCGGATGGGAATGCTATCCCGGTTGATCGGAAGGTTTGGGTGGACATTTCTGAGGATGGAAAGGCGACGTTTGTTAGGGATGAGGTTTATTAGGTCCATCGGATCTGGGTGTCATGCCAGGACATGAAGGGAGAGCGATTCTTGCAAAGATGACGTGTGGAATAGGGAAAGGCATATAGAGAATGAAATTTGAATGTGTTACGGACCATGCGCGTCAAGTCTTTTCTCCTGGATCCGCGCGAAAAAGAATAAGCGCGCTCTTGTAAGTGACTGCGAGTGGAGGGTCTGGGGACATAGGGAAAGGGTGACTGAGGAGAGTACATAGTGGCTGCCCTTATCAAGTTTCTGGTTGGCTGCAAGATTTCCTCAAGCGTGAAGTCGCTCCATGGATCCATACTCGCCGACCATAGGACATTTAGATTGTTTTTTATCTTGCGGGGTCCTTTATTTTGTCCCTTAAGATTGATATATGGGAGTGCTGATTGCAGGTATGCGAGCAGAGTTATCTTGTCGTCCATTTTATCAGTGGGCCGATGTGTGATATGGTGGTAGATGAGCACAGAATGTTGCTCGTCAATGTCGCCTTGACCTAGCTTTATATGCGATTCTTCAAAAATACACGTTTAGGAAGAAGTAAGAGTTTTGGGGTAATTTTGTAGGGTGTAGGTCCTTCGCAGCCGGGCTTGTTATTGTCTCCTGGTGCGGCGCCGGCACCTTGCGCATGCTATAAACGCGCAAGGGATGAGCGAAAACGTTAGTCGGCATCTCCAACAATGACAACAACCATTTTTCCGCCTGCTTTATTCTCCTCCATCAGCTGGTGGGCCTCGCGGATCTCGCTCTCACCGAACTTGAACACCCTCGCCGGAGCCGCATCGAACTTGCCCTGTGCAACCATCTCCGCGATATCCCTCAGCGGCACATCACTAAGCGGGAACTCTTCCGTCCCAAACACAAAGGAGCCAAAGAAGCTGAAATGCACGCCGCTCGCCATCTGGAGAAGCGGGTTGAAGTCCGGAACTGGTGCAAGCCCGCCTAGGAAGCCTGCTAGGCAGACTCTGCCTCCTCGGCGAACGAGTTTCAGTGAGTCAAGGATTGTGCTATTGCCGATGAGATCAAGGACGGCGTCGAACTTGTCAGGGGTTGCTTTGTGGTTCTCTGAGAGGGCGGGGTGCTCGATCTCAACGTTTCTAACGCCGAGGGGTTTCAGGGCGTCGATGCGGTTCTCGTTCCGAGTTGTCGCTGTCACTTGTGCACCTGCCTGAAGGGCAAGATTGATAGCGGCGCGCCCAAACGCTGATGTCCCGCCGCGGACCAAAAGCTTCTGGCCTTGCTGGAGCTCCAGATTCCGGAAAAGACATGTCCAAGCCGTGGCATACGACTCTGGGATCGCGGCCAGCTGTGCCCACGACGTGTTTTCGGCGGCTGGTCCAAGAGGCACAACGTTTGACGCGTTGGCGACCGTATACTCGGCATATGAGCCGTTGATTGTGCGGCCCAGTCCACCCATCAGACTGGCGACGCGGGTTCCTGGCTCGAACTTGCCAGAGGGGCAGGATGCCACGGTACCAACGCACTCTATCCCGCTGACGGGCATCCATTCAGCCCATTGACCTTTACGCATGTGCATCTCGGCATGATTGAGGCCAAATGCAGCGACTTTTATGAGGACTTGGCTGGGTCCTGGCGTGGGGATTGGGAGAGTGGTTAGGGATAGAACGGAGGGGGGACCAAACTCGGTTATAAGGATTGCTTTCATTCTGTCGTTCATAGTTCTCTCGAATTGGATTCAGATACTGGTTGAAGGACCAAGGTGGGAAGGGCTATTGATGTTGAACAGGAAGCTGAGTCTTTATCTTTCAATCGTGCAGAGCGAGGACCGGCTATTCGGCATCAGCCTTGAGTTTGGGTGGTACGATGACTAACGACTGCATCGCTGATGAGCTTTGATTGGGTTCACACGTTGGATTTCCCGGGGTAACATGCATGCTATTGTAATCTTCCAGCCATTCTTCTGGTCCTGTGCGGGGGTTGGCCTATGGGAAGAGCCCCGGCTCGTTGTCGACGTTCGTGCGTCGGGGGTAAAGTTGAAGCTCCAAAGACGTACATACTTTGACAATGAACATGAACTCAAATACTGAGTGCATTCGAAGGGCGACAAGGCGAATGCCCACCCCATATGCCCTGAATTTGGAAGGTAGTGATGTTATGAACATAGCATTCATAGAGAACTGTCTCTCCAGTGGGACGCTTCGTGATGAGAGGTTGAGCTTGAGTCAAAGGACGAGAATTAGTGGTTAGACTACCCTGCCTTTCTGAATGGTGTTGTATTGCGTTCCATGCAAGTTGTCTAGGGTTCATTGACCCTCTCCACCACGCTCTGGAAATACTCCGCAGGTCGCTCAACAGCCCAGTCCCTTGTAACAACCCTCGCAAGTGATCTCGCTAGCACCACCTCGTTGTCACTCTTGTCACGATCTTCTTCCTTCTTCCCAAGGATAAAACCAGCCGCACAAGATCTTGTAAGCCTCCACCAATTCACCCTCAACGCCGTCCGTTTATTCCCGTCTTATTCCGCACGACTTTTACCACAAGGTTTGCGGGGAGGTCAAAGATGGCTGTGTATGCTGTGTAGTGTTGGAGACTTATTGGGGTGTAGGCTGCAGACTCGAGCACAGCGGGCCGTGTCGGTGACCGGGTGCAGGTTAAAAAATTGTCGGGGTGTCAGGACGGCTATAGGCTTAGGTATATGCGGCATTTCATTTGAGGGGTAGAGTCAGCGTGTAGTTGAAGACGGAATCGATTTGTAGCGGGTTCTCTCTGACAGTCGTGTTGTGATCGGGTGTTATGAGGCTATAACGTTAGGAGTCTCGACGGGCGTAATGAGCATTAGTGTCCCAAAGGAAAGACATACAGAAGAGAGAAGCTTCAAATACTGCTCAGGTATTTCGATACCTATGACGGTGGCTAGTCTCACGAATTCTTCTCAATCGATAGCATCGTTGTAGCGAAGTGTAAGTGCTAGGTCCGGGGTGGCTGGGGCCGATTGTACCGGTGAGAACCAATCCCGTGATATTGGTATCTACACATATTCCCCCCCTTGTGTTTTATTTACTCTTAGCTCTTCTAGTTGTTTTCGTCCGATTGGAATCAGTCGCAAGCCGCACAGAAGGCTTTGAGTATACTGTATATCGTTGGCGGCATCAACACTACCAGAAGGGATATAGAGGTCGGATCATTATAATCAACAGTCCTTCTATACAACGCTTCTACGCTGTGCGATCCTCCCAGACTTTGACAAAAGACAAGCTTTGTTATGCATTATTCTCCCAAACTGACCTCTCTCTCACTACTTGATATAGAATTGTTCTTTCTCAGACTCAAGGCCAACATCCTCAGCATCGCTCTCAGGATCTCTCATCTGAGCTGCCTTCCCCTCAAAGACATGCTCATACACTGCTACAATAACCTTTCCCACAACATACCCAACCATACAAGCAAGCATTGAAAAAGCTATGCCAAGTAACCCAGGAAGCAAAGACGGTCTCGCCAAGCGAACAATATTCTCGAAACAGGAACCGAGCGCTTTGGCGAGGCTCTGACCATACCCCTTCCACCTCTCTGTACGGTCGGTCTCTATTCCGGCGCCGGGATGATCAAAGCAAGGTGCTGGCGTTGTCTGGGGCCGGGCCACAGCCACTTCCCCCGTCGCAGTTTCGGCCTTGGGGCGCGGCGAAGTGGAATGCGACCCTGACACTGACACTGACACGGAATCCTCCATCCGCCACCAGCTCCATTTCCCCTTTTTGTCCTGGTACTGCACTTTGTGGATCTGGTGGTGGTAGACTCGGTGCACCGTCTCCTCGACCTGGACGACTTCGAGCCCATTAGGACCGCGGACTAGGCCGATGGACACGGGTTCCTGGGTGGCTGGTTGCCCCTGCGCGTCGAAGAGACGCAGTGTGAGATGGTGGATGTCGTCCTTGTTTGGGATAGCACTGTCCTGATGTGACCGCGGGATGATCTTTGCATCGAGTTCGTATGCTACTGTGACGGTCTCGGCGTCGGAGCTGGATGTTGAGTCTAGGTGGGCGTCGAGATGTCGAAGGGCCTCGAAGCGTGATGGAGTAGAAGATGAGGATGGGAATATGGTGACGTTGTTGACGGTAAGAGAATCATTGTTCAGCTTGAATGTTATCTCCTGTGATATGGCTAACAGTTAGTGAAGGCCCAGCTAACTGACCAAGCGTCAACGGGCATCCGAGTTCCTCACCAGAAATGAAGAAGAGGACTGGGCATCTTGGCCGCAATTACTGGTGGCAAAGGCGCATTCTGCGCAGGTGAGATGGACGGTATGCAATTCGGTGGCCAAAATCGAGGGCAAAGGATAGGGCTGGGGGTCTGCACTGCCGGCTGCAACTGCAAGCCCACTTGCCAGCAGGGCAGGTACCGAGAGCAAGGAAAACAACATGGTCATAGCGATCTCACACGACCAAACGAGGGATTGAAGCACGAGAATCTGAAAATAGTGAAACGAGACCCGGGCAAGAGATATAGACAGCCCAGGGTCTACTGACAAAGAGCCTAGGTAAGCAGCACCTATCATCCATTCACGCTATACTATTTCAACACAAGCTCTTTGAACAAGATTTGCCCCAGTGGCACAAAAACACCCTCGCTGTGCCACGGTGCCATTCGCTGTCCATTAGTCCAATCTAGTTAGTCTACTGGACCCTTTAGCTAGTTCTCCAGCTTAGCTAGCTCGCTCGAGACCGACTGCAAGCAACGATTACTCGATCCGCCCGCGGGCCCCGCCAGTCCAGCATCATCCTAGGATGCATTACAGTTCCCGCTATTACTCAACCTTGATGGCCTTCGACCAGTATCCTAACACGTCTGCCTAGGACCCTGCGGTACGAAGCGTCGCTGACGCGGCCTGGTTGCGTCTGTCGTTGCTTGGCTAGCATCGCGGATGTCAGGGCCCAATAAATGGCTGTGGCTGTGGCTGGGCCCTGGTGCTAGTGGGTGGTGAAAGAAAGAACCTGCTGGCGCGGATCGACAACGGCTGTTCGGGAGTCTATTTTCGTCTATGTGTATGGGACGGTATTCGTACGTATCTTTAGACCCTACAAGTGTACGTACTAGTAGTACGTGCAGGTACTAACTATGGGGTACTTGCACCCTAGTTCTTTGAGTGTTTCAGAACTCTGGCCGGCTGTAGCCGCCAAATGTCCCGATCCGGTATTTAGGGCACAACGTGGCTGGGGCTGTGCTCTAGTACGCTAGAACACGCATACGCTGGAGAAGGTTTGGATGCGTTTCTTTCTTCCTCCCGTATCCGTACGATACTATGGTCCGATTGCTCGGGTTATAGCCTGCTGGCTCTTACGTACCTGACTCTTTTCACCGCGGGCCCGCGGCTCTACGCCGTGGGCGTGATGTGGTGAAGAACCAACCTACCTACCTCTACCAGCACCTAGCAAGAGTACCATAGCGCGTTCCAAAGTAAGCTTCCTCCATGCGTACTCAAGGCACTATAGTGTTGCAGGGTACTATCCCCGCTCGTCTTGGTCTCGGTTTCAGATGACGATTCATTATCCCCGAGGAATATGGAGCACCCACATTAGTGTCGTAGCTTTAAGTTAGTCCACGGGGCTCACCGTGCCTGTCTCGGTAGATAGCCAGGCTCACTATCTCGACTTGAGTGATGTCTCGCCCTTTCCGCAATCTAGAATACGGCTGCCTGGCGAGGACAAAGATCGAGGACCAAGATCGGCATACCACTCCTCTGTTCCTCTGTTCGGGCCGCGTGGCCTTCTTCTCTCTTTGACAGAAGCAGGAAATGGAAGAACAGGATATAAAAATGAACCTTCCCCAAGCGGGGCTCCGCGGAGGCCGTGCCCTAGTGGTGTTCGCCTGTGATCTCAAGAGCTCGAATTTTGAGATCAGCATTCTCGCGGCGGGAAGTTCGGACGGAGATATTTCAAGGGCCTTCCTTGAGCGGATTTCTAGATAGTCGTACATAACGAGAGAGCCAGGACAAACTCCGCGAGCCCTGGCAAGTATCGTAACAACGGCGGTCTCCTAGGGTTGAATCCTGCAACCTCGTCCGCCCATGCAGGAGTTGATAACGGTAAACACTACTATCAAAACGCCTCATGCCCATGTCATACCACAGCCCTTCGTTGTTCAGCAGTTTTCTTTGTTTGCAGATCCTCTGCCCAATTCTCACTGAAATTACACATCGGGTAGTCGACCAGCTCCTAAAGCGCTTCTATCCTTTGACGGACAGGGAAATAATGTACCCACGGGGAATACTGTCATCAATCACGCCACTCTTGAACAAGCATTTGCTTGAGCGCTGCTAGGTCGGAGGCTAATAGCTTTTAGCACTTCCCGCTGATACTGCTGCCGTGGGTGTTGAGGACCAGCTTTGATTGCAGGAGCAGCGTCTTTATCTATAACGGCATGCTTGAGGGGAAAGGACTGGTCGCAGCTTCCTTGTACGTAAGAGAGCTGACACAAAGCGGTGGTCCTTGACAGTGGTGGGATCTGGTATTGGGGTGCTTCTCATGTCAAACGCGGGGAGGCGAGCTCAGGACATTCTCTGTCTGGTCTGGTCAGCAAGGACCTTTCAATGGAGAGGCATAAGATACATACTTGATTCCGATTTCATACTCAAGTATAGTCCCGGGTTTGGTGTTTCGGGTTGACGGTCTTCATCTCGGGTAGTCTGGTGGGCGTAGCGAGATTCAGTAATCGGATTTATTCAATCGATACGAGCACCCACCCATTCGCATGTGGAACATGCATCTTATTGATCAGACAGGACCCCAGTAACCTCCAGGTTGGACTTCGATTGTTTCATGTCTCCAGCACCATGTCGCGCCAGGACATCCACAGTCCCACGGGATAGGACGTCAATGCCGGGGTAGGTAGTACTCGCCTGCAGGGCAAAGTATAGCCCTACATTCCCCCTTAGAGGTAATCGAGGCCGACCAGAGCCGCTGACGCTTTCCTTTGTAAGAGTAGGGCCGTGGTCGCACAGCTAGCAGAATTCCTGGGGGCTTGGAGGCTCAGTGCCCTGCTTTTCTCCGGTAGTACTTTGTTCTCTCGACTCCAAGCCTCGTTGGAGGCAATTGCATGACTAGATTTTAGCCTACCGCAACATGGTCGTCGGCTTCACAGAGTCGATCAGATCAAGGACATGTCGCCGCCAAATAAGAGAGTTATAAGATCTCGCGAGCCGGGGCCTTTTCTCAAAATCTATCCTCCCAGCCGAGGACACAGCACCTACTCCATCTCATCTTAATTAGTCCTTAGCAGACATCAACGTTTCTCCTCGACTGCTGTTCAAGCATCCACATACCCACCAACCTACCGACCTACCTGCATACCATCAAACAGATCGACATGCGCCTCATCACCATCCTTACCACGGCTCTCATAGCGCTCCTCTTTACTATCACCCCCAGCCTAGCCTGCAAATGCTGGGCGAACGGCCGCGCAGACACCTCCAAGACGCATTACTGCTGTGGCAAGCTCGACGGCATAGTAAAGGGCAAAGACTGCCGTGCGAACTCGATCAGCGAGCATCTGTCGGACTTTAGGCGCTGCTGTGGCGGCATGTCGGGTTGTGACTTTCCGCATAAGCATTCGGTAAGATTTCGAGCTTTTCTGGCCTGTTCGTTCGTTGCCTGGCTAATATATCTCCTCTGTCGCAGACTCTCATCCCCGAACCGAGCGCGAGTTCGACACCGGTTCGACGTGGCTTTGTTGGCTAGCGGAGTTAGCCAACAGGTTGTTTGTGGTAGTTGTCGCAAGGTTGAAATTGATTCGATTGCGATGAGGCGGGTGGGGTGGGCTCAGAACATTTTGTGCAATAAGTTGGTTCAGTGCTTAACCTAGCGAGATAGCTCGGGATGATAACATACATAGTATGTACTTAGAGCGTCAGGCCTAAGGCTCGATGATAAATCGGCACGGCGGGGTCTTGGTGGAATTATTTGCTTTGTTGAGTAGGAGCCATCGGGGTGTCGTGTGGCGTCGGGTGTTGGAAACATCAATTACATTGTTGTATTAAATGAGTGTGCTATGAATGAATGACTTCTTAAGCAGTGATCATTATCTATCAATCTAGATAATTTGGCTGAGTTGCCATCACCGTTAGGCCTCAGGAATTCCAGGTAGGTAGCCTGTCACTCACATGTTCTTCAGGGCAAATAGGGCTTGATCAGTAGAAAAAGCCCTTTGGTTATTATACGCTGCGGTCACAGTACTTTTATTCGATGACTCTAGGGCAGTAGCATACTTTTCATTAGGAGCGCGGTCCGCCAGGGTTGACTAGGCCCAGAGGTGTCGTTGAATACCTCTTAGAAATATTCGCGGCATCAGTAGGACTGAAACTGGGCCTGTTTATTGGGAGTTTGAGCCGACAATGCTGCGCTCGCGCTACATCCTTACTCCAGGATGATGGCGCCTCCAGTAAGGAACAGAAGCAGGCGGATAGGTGCGTAGCGGTAACGGAAAATACATGCGGCCTGCAAGTTAGGGCAGGAATCTGGGAAGCCATTTTAAGGGATGGATCGTCGCAGCTGGAGGAATAGCAGCTAGGCTGTAGTGAGACTAGCCCATTCCCCCATGTCGATCGCGATAAGCTGTGCACGAATTTACGTCAAACTCAAATATGTCTGACATCACCCTGCGGTAAGCGTGGCTCATTGGAAGGTTTCATCGGCAGCGATTCAGAGCTCATGCTGACATCAAGGCACCTGGGTCAGTTCTCTCGTAGCATGCTAGCAGCAAGGCGTTTCTATAATGGGAAAGGACAAGAGATAAGGTTGAGTTGGCCGAGAGCCGTGGACCAAGTGACGGCACTGACGGCTAGGCTGGATGGAATCCGCCCTGGCTTTCCTGGCAAGCCCGATCAGCCGATCGCAACGGCTCATTGATCGATCGCTCATTGACATCGATTCGGGACAATAAAGACGTTTCAAGGTTGCGGACAAGGGCACATTTGAACCCCTGATAGAACCTTATCGGGTAGTCTAAGGGTCGTCCAAGCCAACGTATATATTGAGTCGCCTAGTTGCTATCATTAGCAGGCGGAATGGACCGCCGCTTGACATATCTCTGCCTTGAAAGTCGATACGTATTACAAGTGTCAATCATCATTCAAGGTATGAACGGCATTGTCACCCGCCCGATCTCATTTGCTGGAGTCAGTACCGGTTGCGAGTGACAAGTCCGCGGCGCTGCCCAGCCGGGCGGGCTAAGGATGACGCAAGAGGAACGCGAGCAGGCTTCAGCGGCTTGACTTCCGACAGCGCTTAAAATTCCCATTGCCCCGGGTGAGTAAGTGTCCTATAACTGGAAACTTAAGGTCTTGTTCATCCTTGAAGATCTATCTGCATGCATAAGATCAGATTCCGTTGTTCATGAGATCGATAGAAAGATGCTGTCGCGACGTCTCAGAGTATCCCTGTTGCAAACTGCCCCCAGGCTGGCCAGAGCTAGCGCGCCATGCAATACCAGACTGTCTTTTGTTCCGCCGCGGGCGCCGGTCGTCTGTGCGGCCAGGACCATGGCTGGTGCAGCAAGCATGAAGGAAAAACTGCCCAAAACCAGCGGCACTGAGCGGTTCCGAGAGTTCAATCTGGCGGGGAAGGTTTTCGCAGTGACTGGCGGAGCGCGGGGGCTGGGATTGACGATGGCGGAGGCTTTGGTTGAAGCGGGAGGGGAAGGTACGATTCTCCACCACACCACGTCTTGTTTGCGGAGTATACTAAGCCGCCGCAGTGTATTGTCTTGACCGACTTCCTGAGCCAGACAAGGAGTTCCACGCGGCCCAACAGCGCGCGAATCCTGAATTCGGAGGCGCCCTGCACTACCGCCGCATGGATGTCACCAACGACGCCGACACTGAAGCCGTCATGGAAGGGATCGCAAGCCAGAAAAACCGCCTGGACGGGCTAATTGCAGCCGCCGGTATCAACCACGTTGAAGCAGCATTCGATCTCACCCCGGCGACTATCGACAAGCTCATCCACGTCAACTACACCGGTGTCTTCCGAAGCTCCGTCGCGGCGGCGCGAGCGATGATGGCGCGAAAGTGTCACGGCTCGATCCTTCTCGTTGCTAGCATGAGCGGTCTGATTGCCAACAAGGGCATGGCGTCGGCGATTTACAACTCCTCCAAGGCGGCGGTTGTTCAGCTTAGCCGCAGTCTTGCTATGGAGTGGTCCGAGTGTCGTGAGGACGGACGCGGCGGGATCCGTGTCAACGCATTGTGTCCTGGGCACATCGAAACATCGATGGCGCAGATGGTGATGGAGAAGGATCCGGAGACTAGGGTGACTTGGGAGAGCGAGAACATGATGAAGAGGCTGGCGAGGCCGGAGGAGTTTCGAGGTGTTACCCTGCTGCTGATGAGCGATGCAAGCAGTTTTATGACTGGAAGTACCATTGTCGTTGACGGAGGACATACTGCTTGGTAGCTGGTGGACTGTTTAGTTTTATTGAGATAGCGTTAGATTTCATAGCTTTGCATTGCGAGAATACCATTTCTTTTTATTTCCCCTGATTGCCGTCCATAGCTACTATCACGTGGGGTTGGAGGAGCGTTCGATACATCTCAACTTGCCTCCAGACTTTCTTATTCTCAGTCGTCTTTCTTCGGTCTCATGCAGCTTGGCTGTAAGTCCATCAACTGAGAAAGCATAAGGTGGATTTAGAGCTAGCTTGACGGTTGCGCACGGAACCCTTTTTGCCATGCTTGTATCAAATTTGTGTTATGGTCTGTTTTCTCGCTGGCATTGGGGTGATTATCTTGCTGACAATTGCCTCTCCAGACAAATATTGCATCCATATATTACCTACCTTGACATCCAAATTTTAGCGACTCTTGCGGGTTTCTCTTCGCCTGGATACGTGCGTTCGAATCTATCCCTCTCAACGGCACTATCATCCCCACGGCATAGCATCGGCATGAAGCTCAGTGTGAGAGTGGGTCGAAGACCATGCGGGGCTCCTCATTCCAGGGTTTCCTGTGTCCACCGAGCGATTGACGCTGACAATTTTGTCGATTAGCAGTGGGGAAATATTTTGCCTGACTCGTGACAGCCTCGAAAAGTCGGCCCAAGACGATATAATAATTCTTCGCAGCCTCTGGGAGCTGGGCAGTATAATTAGAACCAAATGCTCCCGAGCTTCACCATGGAGTGCCCTGCTACAAACAGCTCCGCCCTACATTCAAGATTCTATAAACTACGGGGTGTGGGCACTTGTCACTCTTCTTGGTCTGTCCCTCGGGATATCCTCAGAGGTAGGTACAGCTATACAGATACATTCCATTGCGCTTCAGAATACCCTGCGTATTTAGGTACACCACCTACATGCATCCGCAATTCCAAATCTAAACCTAAACAAGACGAAAAACAAGCCCCTAAAAAATGGCCAACGCATTCGGTGGACTCCCGACACTCCCGGGCACATTAAGCGGACAACTCGTGAGCAGAAACGAGTACTTCCCCTTCTGCCCACAAACCACCGAAAGCCTCTCAAGATCCCACAACTCCCCAATATTCAGCCCAAACAAGCCGAGAAAATACTGATGCAGAACCAGATCTTTAACCGAGCCTTCCGTGCCATCTTCTTCCTTCGTCGGTGGCAAACACTCAAACGCAATCGCGTCGCCGGCGACCGCCGCGAAATGCTTATCCCAGAACCATCGCGCCGTCGCCTCATCGCCCTGCACGCCGACGCTGCGGTGGCTGCTCATGGCCGCGGCTTGTTTTTCGGGCGTCCCTGCGTCCTGCATCCCCTTCGTGAAGCCCGAGCGGATGATGCAAATGTCGCCCTGCCGGAGTTGCACGCCCTCCCATGCCGCGACGGCCTCGAGGGCATCTGTTGTGATTTTGTGTGTTTCGAAGGGTGAATAGGATATTCCGTGTGCATCGGCATACGCCTTGTAATCCAGCAATACACCCCTGCCTACCAATCCGCCACGGGTATGCCAGTGGTCGAGGGTGGGTAGGGCAGTGTTCTTTTCAAACGGCGTGTCCTGCTGCTCGAGATCTGATTTTCCCGGCCGGACGCCGTTATACGAGAGATTTGAGGGCTGGTGCGCGAAGTGCACGAGGCTATCCCACTGGCTGGAGCACTGTGTGTTGAAGTGGACTTCGTCGTCGTAGCCGTGCAGGTCGAACGGGGTGTCCTCGAAGGAGGTGACAGTGTGTGCGAGGCCGGCGCGAGCGAAGCCCGGCTGGTGGATGGCGTTAATGGGCCAGTTGAGGGAGACGGATTCGCCGGTGGAGGCTTCGGTGAGCGCGGCCCGCACGACGGAGGGCGTGAGTAGGTTCAGGCATCCGATGTGGTCTTTTTGGCCATTTCTGTCGAAGACACCCCAGGCGCAGCCGCGCGGGATGCTGGGGTCTGGGCCTGGTGGGAGCGAGTCGTAGGATGGAAGGTTGGTGTATTCGGGGGAGGTCATTGTGATGTGATTGGAAGGACTTGTTTGATAGTTCGTTAACAAGTGAAAGGACGGGAGAGAGAAGGGGTCTAAATACCTTTGATTCCAATAGCTATAATGGACCCCAACCTCTAAACCCCCATCCCATCCACCCATCTAGCCGAGGAAGACACGTACCCAGGTGAGGTACGGGGTAGGCCCGTGTGGGCTCTCTGTTATTTTGTTTGAGCATGAGTAGCGGAATTGCGCGGAATTGGACATCGCAATATCAGAGCAGGACCCACCAAGGATAGGCAGTGAGGAGTAAGGTAGATCCTTCCCGGCCGCCATTTGGCCACCCCGTTTCCTGGTCGCCAATCGTTCACCAAGAACCAGGTATACCAATTCCAGCAAGTTGAGGCGAAAAAATGCCGGTGCATTAAAGATTTGAGTCTGCCCCGGTGTTCAGCCAATCCCCTGTGCGTAGAGCATGCAACCTTGAATGTTAATAATCCTGCTAGATCTGAGCCGTTGATCACCAGCCCAAAAGTTCAAAGCGTCATGCAACATAATCCTTGCAGTCGGCATAGTTCATCCGAGATAAATGATAAGGGCAGGCACTCGGGCTACCTACCTTGTCCGATGTCCAGTGGCAGAAAATGACGAAATGGTGCACTGTGCAGGGTCCAGTGGGTCGCCGCGGGGTAAACCTGGGGAACGCCTTTGGTTCGGTACCCCGCCATTTGCCATCGGCGCATTCCATTTCCTCGGCCGTGCTGTCCAATTTTTGGGAGCTCATTGGACTCAGGGCCGTGGAAGTGAATCTTGCATCATAACGGGTTGAAATTCAACGTACATACGGTATCCCCCTGCCTCGATGATCGCAGGTTTTCTCCTTGACCGAACCCATCCATGTCAAGTTCACCTTAGGGCCGACTTCCATGAAAGGTTGATTGCAGCCCGGTGCACATCGAGCCAGAAGATAGCAACGAAAGGCGTTCCTGGCGTACAATCTTCTCCATCTCATCCTCGTAGTACAGCAGCAAGAATCATTGCTTATTCGGTGGTCGTTACACAGTTGCACCCGAACCTGGTAAGGCTTGCAGATCCTAGCTGCTGTTCGGACGGCTTGGGACACGGGGAACTGTTCACGGAGCACAAATCTAACTTTGTGATACACGGTACATTAAGTGCTATATGTGGACAGATGCTATACAAGAGCGAACTCCGAAAGTCTAGCTTCGGTAGCAAGGGCCCATGGTATCGGACTTGCCGAGGTAATCTCAAGGGTGAGCTGAGGCGTTCGTCGGCCTTGCAACTCATTGATGGGTGGTGGTGCAGCCTCTGCGGATGATAAAGTACTGCTAGAGCCGTACTCCAGCGTGAGCTGAGGTGGCTCTTGTGAGATGTGGGGTAGAGCCGACGAGATAGAGCTGGTGGAACCATGCGCCGACGTAAGTTGCGGCGTCTGCTGTCCGACAGACTCTTCGGGGATCTGAGGTAAAGCTGTGAGGGACTCGGAGAACCCATTGTGTGAGGTCAGCGACTTGGCCGGGTAGCGGTTGTAGACTGGTCGGATAGTGGGTGTAAGCTCTACCGAGCTTCCGGATCTGTCGGGACGTAGGCTCGCACGTTCGACCTGGCTGTCGTCTACTCGCGTTGAAGAGGGTATATGCTTGGCGCTGAAGACCGAGGGCACTCCGTGGGCGAAAGCTCGACGGACGAGGAGGAAGATGCTGGGAAGGCTGACGCTGATCACTGCAATGGGGATTTCGGAGCCGTGCCAGTATATCGGTGCAACTGAGTTGACTAGCATATATTAACTTGAAGTTATAGGAAGGTCTCTCAAATCGACATACAAGTAGGGTCCATTGCGAGAAACTCCGTTGTTCCAGCTACTGAGGCCAAACGTCCGATTGAAACTACCACCTCACTAACCATGTTAGCTTTTTTTCAATTAAACTAGAAGACAACTCACAGATGCCCAAGGACAATGACTAGAATAGCAAGGAACTTGCGACTAGGCTTCATCTTCAGTCCCCACACGATGGGAATAGGCAGTACGAGGATCAGCACATCGATGAACACGCTAGAGATTCCACTACCCAGCCAGATCGCGGCCGGACTTCGACAGTGGCCAAGCTGACGTCGATTCCACACTTTCGATATAGGAAAGCACAAGAAAATAACCGAGAAAAGAGCGCCTAACACCCAGGCCACGTTGAGTGCGTGGAGTGTCCAAAGGCAATAGCGGAAGCGGGACGGCGTCTGCGTAAACACCCGGGCGTAGAAGAACAGGGCAGAAGCCTTAGCGATTGCTGCTCCGATCATAAAGATTATATAAACAGACCAAAGTAGTATCAGAAAGAATCTGCGGTTCTCTTGCGGTAAGATGGCAGCGTGTCGGCCCAGTCCGGCGGTTACCATCATGATGCCGAGGGTACAGACCGCAATGTTGAAGAACTGTACAAGTTAAACCAACCACGGGATGGTGTAGGGAGGAGGCTGACTGTAGCTAGGAGCACGGTCCAATCGTCCCACCAGAACCGGCCGATCATCCTTCTTCCCGGCCCGCCATCAGGCATGAGGGCGCGACTCCAGAATCGCAAAGCCGTGGCCACTACCGGGACGGCCATCATGATGATAAAGTGGATTCGCATTGGCGCGCCGCGGCCTTCGTATAGATTCGACACATGCGTCGCTTGGGTGGCCGTTGACATGATGGCAGCATCGAGAGAGAAAGTCGCATAGAAACAAGCATTGGGCGACGGTCTGGAAAAAGGGAAAAGAAATGGATGGAGGTCACTGTGAGGCCTTCACCAAGCCACGACTGTCCAACTCCTGGGGCATCGGGAATCACGTCAACATCGGGAGCACAGCAGATGCAACTGTGATAATCTCATGATTGTTGGTAGGTCAGGTCTTTTGGCAGTGGATCGTTGTGTTTTGTTTGCCTCGGACAGCAGATCCATCTGCACGACATGGCGGTTGCAGCTTGGCCCAGAATCAAGCCATGATAATAGAAGGAACGATTGCTTATTGATACGATCTATTATCTGGAAGTTAGATTGGAAGTAAGAAGGCTCGATGAGGTCCACTTCCAGCGCAGCCAACCTTGCCACCGAAAAGGAAAGTGCATGTCATCCCAACGCACGGAACGATAATGACGAGCCTGATGGGTCGTCGAATATCCTCCGAGTCGCTCCTTGTTGGGGCAACCCAACGCCTCCGCCTTCAAACTAATCCGTCGAGCGGTTTGAGGTCGAGATACGCAATTCCGGCTACCAGCTCCTTACTTCTTCGCCACATCAGAGGAGTTACTGGATGTTGATCCGCTGCTCCGCGCGAGGCTCGCATACGGTGAGGCTGAGCTGGGGATGTGGCGGGTGGCCCGCCTGAATATGTCTCAGACCATTGTTGGTATTGAGTAGAAGCGGCGACCATGCAGTCTTAAATGATTACGACCCTAAGCAGTGGAAGCCTTGAGGCGTGGTCGGCGATAGAGATCACGATCATTTCTCGATAGCGGTCCAAAACTTCTCTTAGAGCACTCTTCCAGAGGGTGTCTCTGGCAAGAGGTTGTAAAGTTGCTCAGAGACCCTTAAAATATGGGCTGTCTTCAAGACAGGATGATCAATTATGTAGAAAGAATAAGAAACCCGCCGGGATAATGTGCGGAGAAGAAGACGGTCATTTTTACCTCTGACTAAGCAGCATCTGATGCATCCATTCAACAAGACATAAAACGAGGGGCTGGATTGATTCAACTTCACACTTTATTCACATTATTTCAGTCACCATCTTGTCTTTCTTAACCTGCGATGTCTACATTCCTGCTCTGCTGGTGTATTGTATAGGCACAGGTTTCATTATCCATAACAGTGTTCCAGAATCTGAAGAGTATTGTTTACCCAGTCCTGGGACACGGAAATAGCACAATCATGACATGACAAATGAGGGGTTCAATCATACAGGCCGTCACCGCTTGCTGGCTTGCAGCGCCAAAATGAAAACTAACTCAGAGGTATTAGAGATGAAGAATATGAACAACAAAGGAAATCAACAAATGAAAAGATAAGCCGAGCCGGAACTGGGGTATTGCGATCATGGTTCGAAATTACTTGCTCATCTCCATGCGCCCTGGCTGAGAGAGAGCAGGCCTTGAATACAGTCGAGGTCTTCTTCCTGGCTGGCCGCATTTCCGCCCATGAAGGCCGAGACGTCGCCGTCGAGACCAGACATGGATTTCGAGGCCCCGACGGGTTTCCGGTGCGATAAATGGGATAGCCGTGACCGTCCGCCTTGGGCTTTGTGCGTTCGGCCAGCTCGTCCATTTGCCTCTTTGAGGATGGGCCGTTGATGATCGGAGACGGTGCGTCGCCGCGAATGAGTTACTCTTGTACCCGGGATCCAATTCTCCTTGTCCGAGTCTCCGGCTTCAATATCGAGGTCGTCTTTGGGGGTCTTTGAGTTTTTGAGGGTCGAGGGTGTTTTCTCTCCCAGGGCTTTGCGGCCAGTCTCCAATCGCCCCAGCGAGGACACAGTCCGAGAAAGCTTTTGCCGCTTCTGCCGCATGGCTTGGGTGATGGGGGTGCTCTGGACGTCGGAGTTGGGTGTGAGGAGCGAGGAGTGTCGAGCCGACAAGCTTCTGGTCAAAGAACGCTTGCCACTAGACAACAATGCAGAGTTCGGCGTGCGTTGTGAGCTGAAAGGCGTGGAAAGTGCACTCCGTGCGTCGGTGTCGAAGAGAGACTCCCAGTTCCGGGGATCACGCGACCTACCAAAGGACGTTTCTTTTTCGAGAGAGCGGGGGGTGCTCAGTCCAATAGCGCTGTTGCTCCTACGAAGGCCGGTGAGACTAGGCTTGCGAGCGGAGAACATAGAGATGCGGTTCTTGGACGGGGACGGTTCGCCATTGGCACGGATGACAGCTTGTCCGTCGGCGGACATAGAGATCCGAAGTGAATCGCGTCTTGGTGGTGATGGTGTCATCTCGCCTTCCTTGCGAACCATGGCTTCTCCATCAAACGACAGCGACAATCTCAACGACGGCGGCGATTTTAGGCTAGCAAGTACTGCTGGGGTGGCTGATTCCGTCACTGCTATACCAACTTCCGACCCAGATCGCTTTCTTTTCGCGGAGTTTTGAAGCTGCTCGTTGCCTGACGCGTCGTCTCGGCTCTGCACCGCGTCTAGTTCAGCTACACTAATGTCGGCGAGATTTTGGCTCGATTCCGGGAATTCAGACGTGGCAATGGTCGTCTGCGAGCTTTCCCCAGTCTGGTCCCGCTCATCCTTGTCTTGTCCCTCGGATGCAAACGAATCGCCTTGGGGTAACGCCGGCGGCTGGAATCGACCCGCGGAATTGTCATGATCCTGCTCCAGCCCGCTAGAGCCCTCTGCAGGTATGCTGTCGTCGGAGTTTGGCTTCAGTTCGTCAGATTGTGAGGAGGCCAGAAGTTCGTGGAGCTGGAGAGGCTTCGACTTTCGGCGGTCATTCTGGCGGCGATTCTGGAACCAGATCTATACAGTGAAATTGTCAGGTTGGTTCAATTGCTCATCATCCCAACAAACGTACCTGAACTTCCTTCTCACCCAACGACACGCGACTGACTATGTTGGCCCGTGATGTCTTGTCCGGCTTCGGGTTGCGTTGGTACTCCGCCTCAAGAATCGCGTAATCTTCCGGACTAAACACGCGTTTTCGAGTCAGAAACAGCAATTGAGGAAAGGCATCTCAAAATTGCATTATTTGGGTCGAGACGTACCTAGTCCGACGCCGCTTCTGCCGTGCCAGCAATTTGTTGTCCACCCGCGGTGGGAGATTCTGTGTCAATGTCTTCTGGGAGTGAACCAGAAATGCGTAACTGGAGGAAGCCGTAGTGGAGTCTGAGGTCTGTGTAGACGGGGGCGAGGACGAGATTGTCACGGCAGAGGGTTCGGGGTCAGACATGGTGGAGAGTTATGTAGAGTCGAAATGGGACGGCAGCATAAGGAGCAACAGACACAGAGGGGACAATTGAACTAGAAAGACGAAGATGAGATAGAAAAGCCCAGCACCATTGCGTGGTAGAGCCGGAAGAAAAGGACGAGCGAGGCTGAAGTGGGAATGTTCCCGACCGAGAGCTCGTGCAGAAAAGACGCTTCACTCTGATCGCGTCGCGATGTCGTGGACGCGGCGTGCAGTGAGACTAAAGTTCTCCGGTCAGTCTGGGCGTCGGCCGAGTCTCCACTCTGCAACACTTCGCCCTCGACCCTCACTCTTTGCTTTGGACCCGATGATTTATTGGCCTTGCACGACGCGAGATGGAAATTTCAATCTTACTTCAATTGATCGAGTTGTATTTATTGATTGCCTGCGATGTCATTCCCCGCGTCGCGCGAGGCTGGAGAACCCAAAGCCGTTCCACGTGCTCCGATCCATACCAGGCCCGCTGAACACCTTGGAAGAAAAGACGGGCTATGCTATTGCTCATTCTTAGAATATCCCCGACACTTTCTCTAGTTTGATGATAGGCTTTGACCGGATTCTAAGCTTTGCAGATCACATCGACTCCTCGAGTCTTGATTCTCGAGGTCGACTGCCGCACCATTAGAGTCAACTGTGCCTCGCTTTCCCGATGCCACTATATATAATGGTTCATCAGTGATGATGAAATAGATCCGTGTTACCATTGACATCAAAGCAAATGACTGGGAATGGCTGTGTCAATTCTCAAGCCATAACAGCAGCTAGAACAAAGTTCACAGACGAGGTATCGAGCAAAATCACATATCAAAGCCGAGCTTCAAGAAAACGCTTCCGCCAAAGCCAGTATACTCATACCCGCTGATGCGGCCTCTACCCCCTTGATGTCCTTCTGCGGAGGATAACTACACCGCACTAGTCTCGCTAGCTGGGAAGCAAGCAGGTGCTCCCTAAACTGCTGGTCCAACCCACCAACCATGTGTATAGCGGGATCCCCACCCTTCCAACCTTTCTTATCGCCCCAGAAAAGCCTCGGCCCTACAGTTTCATCGTCCTTCTTCCCGGTCTTGCTTCCATCCTTCGGCCACACGCGTTTCGTCTCGTATAGCGTCTCCCACTCCCACGTCTTGAAAGCGCCACCATCTGCAGTCCCCTTCCACACGAAATTGCGCCCTCCGTACTGGAACCGTCGCGGGGACCAATTTTTGGTATGGGCTTCTCGGTCGGGGATCTCCACGATGTGGCCGGCGTTGGGAGGGACTGTGCTCGTCACCAAGCGGAAGCTGCCTCCCTTGGACTTGCGGATCCTGATGTTCACGGCTCCCATCTCAGGGAGGAACTCGCCGGCGCGCCGTAAGAGAGCTTCCACTATTGGGACCTCTTGGCTCCAGACTGCTTGGAGGGCATAGAGTGTGTGCGTGCTTGTTGCGTCTTTGACGAAAAACCAATGCGAGCGTGTCCCAACGTCCACCAGCTCTGAGGAGTGCGAAATGCGGTACGTCACCACCTCGGCCGACGGGGGAAGAGTGGGTGCGAACGAAGGGATTTGAGTCGAATCGGTTACGTCTATAAAAGGCTGCAAGTGACCCGGCGCCACCTTGTCGGGTGATTCATCCTTCTCATAGTCATGAAGTGCTTTCCTTATCTGCGGACTAGTTAGCAACGAGTCAACCGCTAACATACGGTCCGGGGTACCTGAGATAATGTCCACGGACTGCTATCCGCGTCGTCCCTCTCCAATTCCTTATTGACATCAATCCTTGAGGGGGGCAAGACAACACCATCGAAATTGCCCTTGCTTTTGAAGCCCTCCAGGTATGCAAGCCGCTCCCTATGCAAATCTACCTGTCGCTCGAACATCTTCCGGTATATCTTTCGCACATTGCCCTTCTTGAACTTCTGCGCCGCGGCCCCTAGGATCTCGACGGCGTTCTTGTGCATGTCGATTGCCTTGTCATATTCGCCATGTCGCTCAAGCACGAAAGCCCCAACGGATAGCTTGTAGATCTGCTCTTTGACGTCGTCGCCTGTCACGCTAGCCATTGTCACCGAACGCAAATCAACAAGATAAGTTAAGACAACTGTATTGAAACAGACGGCAAGCAAACTCGAAATTGAGAACAGTGAACCGCCACTCTCATATCCCTCCAACAACGAAGTTGAGAATCTGCCGATTTATGCATAAAACAAATAACCCCGAACTACCCACCCACCAACACATCCCTCGCAACGCCAAAACCGCCTCGCCAAGCACCAAAAGTGCCTTACCGGGTGCCAGGGATGCAAGGCTTTTACCCAAGCCCCCTCGCCAAGCACCAAAATTGCCTTACCGAGCGCCAGGGATGCAAGGCCTTTTACCCCGTATCACAAGAACCCTGCCGGAACGTGCTCTCCAATTTCACGAAGTGGTTCGCGGGGCTTCTGGGCATCGCTTAGCTTTTCCGCTTTGGCGGCTCGCGTCTTGGCAATGGTGGTTGTGTCGCGCCAAGTTTGAGGATTCCTTGATTGTTGCGGTTCGTATCAGTGCGCGAGTCAGCTGCAGCGTCTGTTCCCGCTGGATTTTAAGATTTCAGGAGACAGATGACTTCCAAGCCCGAAGGCCGAAGGGCCGAAGGGCCGAAGCTAGAGTACGGATAGAATCGGGATGAAAAAGAACGCCCAAATGGTGATAAGCTGCAGGACTCATTGTCGGCACTTCGACCAGGCAGCTATCAGTACGGAGTCTTCGATATGAAACTCTGGCCAGGCGCTATTCCTCCTTGCGTCCCTGCTCCGGTTCTCCCTATTAAATGTCCAAGTTTTCCATTTTAACTTGCAGGCCTTATACTAACGTAATTTCTGAACATTGTAGATGGATGCGAGCTGCCTCAAAATTCGGTAATCGGCTCGGCGAACACCCTGCCCAACCATTTACAATCGATCGGGATGTGGCGCCCGGGACCTGCAGATGTGAAATCCTGGCTCCCTTTGTTCGCGCCTGTCAATGAAACTATGCTCGAACTGCTCGCCACAGGTCTGGATACTTTGCTACTCCGTATACACTGTGGATACACTGTGCCTCGCGTATCTTGCCTGTTAGGTTGCTCGCCACCTTGACACCTGCTAGGTATGTGTATTTACCAGTTATCATCGAATATAGCCGAGGGTCGGATGTACGAGGTAAGTCCCTTTGATGGCCTCTTGCTGGAAGAAAGGTATCAATTTACTAGCGCTTTCTATGGGCGTCAAACTTGCTAGTGCTAGTTGCTATCCTTAGCAAGCAATACCCGAGTTCCTTGGCAACTTACAGTATGACTCTTTACTACTCTTGTTATATCGCTGCACCTCTAGGTGAGAGCTATCCAGTATTTGGAGTCCAGAGGAAGTACAGTACGTGCATCTATCGAAGCAGCCAAGGGATCCAAGTCGCGAACTTGGAACGCCTGACAGACATTTTTCACGCCTGTGTACAAAACAATGAGAGATGCACATGCAGAGCAACCGTTTAAGGGAAGTGGGACGGTATAACCATCATAGTAGGGGCTGCTTATGAGACAAAGGCATGAAATTGGACCGGAAAAGCAACAATATCCC